>CAAKHC010004708.1:22893-45651 GCA_901007825.1 Macroramphosus scolopax | reverse complement strand
TGGGCCTTGTAACAGCCAAGAAGCCATAAACCAAAACCAAAGATAAAGGGCCTCATCTTCAAGCCTTATTTGTCCAAATAGCTCCCATTCACATATTCCTTCCTTGATATCTTGGGTTTCACCTGTGGACGCAGGGGACAGTGGTGGCCTTGTTAGATTCTAATTATGGTCTTCACCTTAGAAGTTTCCCCTTGGGTACTCCCCCCCCCTCTAAAAGGCCTAAAAAACACACTCAGACTGACTCATTAAGGAAAATTAAGACGAGTCAGAGCTGTCTCAGGAGGTGAAGCGCCTCTGGAATCCGTCTCGGTCAATTGTCTTATCTTTCTTGGCATGTGGAAGTGTCTCTGCAAGCTTGATGACCGTGGAAAGATGAATGAGCTCATCCATGAGCAAGGGTTAGGTTTTTGTTGCCTCAGGGTCTGTTTCACTTATGATGTTTTATTTTTAGCCCTGAGTGGGTTACCATACCAATCCATGACCTGTGCTGACGAATGTAGTCTTCACAAAAAGGTTCAAGCTATAGTGTTTCTCAAGACAAATGACGATATAAGAGTGAATTGTGCAACTCAAAACACATGTCTCGGCCGCCTTTCTTTTCTTTTTCCATTCTTTGGTAACAGGTCCAGTAATTAGGGAGGAAAACCACATCCTTATTTGATTCTTTTTAAACTCAAATTTCTCGTTCCATCAGAGCCTTTCATCACTTAACACATTGATAAGAAAAGGATGGCTGGTTGTACCAGCCCAGCATGGCTCAGTATCACAAATGGATCAGATAAGCACAAACAAAGCATTTTGCTCAGAAGGGTAATTATACAGTCATATAATACTTCCTTCTCTTCTGCATCCTCTTACACATCGCTGCTGCAATGAATGATTCCGCATGAGTAGAACTTTCCTCCTGCTGCTTCAGATTGGCTTAAATGTCAACAGAGAAAAAAAGACAATCCACCCCGCTAAAGGTCAGCTCAATCAAGCACGTTCAATGAAACGCACAAAGCCTATTCTTTGTGTAGTGGGGATGGTAACTTGGAGGTGGGTTTCTGCCCTCCTGTGGTCACCAAGGCAATTCTCAAGGTGTAGGTTGGATTTCCCTGCTCTCTTTATTCCTGTAGCTATACAAATCCATAGGCTGCATTTTCTTTTACAGAACATGTTGGAAAAATCACACGCATAAGAAAAATGTAATCACTAATGACGATTCCGTTGACCTTCTTCGGTTTCCGGCTCCTCGTGTTGTTCCTGTCGGGTCCCCTGACAGTGACACTTGAATAAAACAGAGTCATCGTTAATGTTAATGTTCCGCACCAAGACAAGTAAAAAGGTCCACAGTGAAAAGAGCGAATGTTGCAGTGGACTGCAGCCAATATATATATAAGTATCTTCTTTAACTAAATCAATACGTCATGTCTTGGAAATATTCAACACATTGATAGAACGTCCGAGTCAAAGACAAGTAACAAGTGACATAAACAATCAAAACCAGACAGACGATCAATTAAAGTTCTGATATTTGTATATATTTATTTTGGTTTGGCACTGCAAAGGTCCGTCCATAAATTCTCTCAGGCAAGAGTGAGGAATGCGTACATACAGTATCTGGCGTTGGTGTCTTTATATAACTTTATGTGGCTCCACATGTGTCTGTCTGCATCACATCTGTCCGTTTCTTGAGCGGACTAAGATCTTTATCAAGTAATGTACGATTAGAATACAGTTCTTTTTGAAAAAGGGATTTATTCCTGAATAGAATTTGCAACAAATTATTCTAAGCTCGATATGAACTTTGTGGATTTGGAGCTTTTGCATTTCACTTTACACGCGGCTGAACGCCATCATGTGATAACAGATCTGCTGAGTGCTTTGTTGCATATTATGTTTATCGTACCATCTCAACATTATCTCACCATCTCGGTTTCCACAACAAACATGCAGCTTCATCTGCCGAGGAACGCTGTGTGATATGATTGAAAGCTCCAGAACAGCTACTAAGTGTCAGAGGTGTGGACGCCAGTCACCCGATTTGGACGAGTTTGAGGACTTCAGAATCAACTGAACCTGCAACCCGACTTTGACTTTAACACTAATGACTCATGACTTCTCCCCGAGCCCAAAATGTTAAAATGATGTGCAAAAGAAATTTTGCTGAATCAGCTTCATTTCCCTGAATGCAGTTCCACTTAGGATCAATCCGTCAGCCGCCAGTCACGTTGCACGAGCAGCGAGCAGAGAAGGACGTTTCGTGCCAGTGCAGCGTGTCGAGGGGGGAGGGGGGCGTGACATTGATATCTTTTGTTCTTTTTAATGTCAAGTTCAGCGGGGCTTGTCTTGATCTGTTTAGTTTTGACTCAATGATTGTAAATGAGATCCAGAGCTGCGGCGCTCAACCTTTATGACACCGTGGCACCTTTTTTACAAGGTTTTGCTCGCAAATGTTGAGAAAAGTTCAGACGAGAGGAGTTGAACAAGTGTGTAAACTGCAAAATAAATAAAAACACATTTTATATAGAATTTGTGATTTTTGGAAATCGCCAAATCCACGAATCTGAAAAATGGATTGTCAGTACTGCCATGTGAAAAGGGGAAAAATCCTCTGTTTTTAATGCACTTTATCTATTATGCAATTACTTAAACAGGCACTGCAGGATGTCATTGCTGTCAACTGTTCGGCTCTGTTTAACAGTACTGCACCCCGTTGGTACCTAGTACATATACAAAACTTACATTAAAGTAAGTAAGGTTGGAACCGTTAAGTACTTCATATGTACAGATTCAACCAAAAACTGTAAGTTCTTGGCAATTACATAGCAATGTAGGGAGTTACACCCAAATATGCGGGTTGTATGATAAAGTTTTCCCGTATGCTTTTGTATTTGACGGCCATTTTCACAGAATAGCTGGTGTGGATTTCCTGCTTCGAGTTGGATCTGTCAGACATGATGACCCAGATTGTGGGTTTGGATTCTTTGGAATGAAGTGTTACATGTTATTCTCCCAGAATTCGCATATCCGGTGATTCCTGCGGCTGTGTTATTATTTCCAGACAACTATGACCGAAGAGTGACAACAATTTAGGACACAAGTCGAGACAGTGTGCATGGGGTTCGTTCACTAATGCTACTTCTGAATTTGTATTAAAATCGGATGAGATACAGAAATGTTGGCCCGTACAGAATGGAAGCAATGCTTTAGAATGTCCAGCAGGGCCCGGAGTATAATGGATAATAGATCTCCTCCAGCTGAAAGAGAAGCTTGGATAATTTGGTTCATCGTGACCACTGGCGAAGCATGAAAACCACACACAGAGGAGCGTGCAAGAGCTACTCTTTCAACTTCAGCCAAAATATGTCCATGGAGGTTCGTGTTTCCGTCAGCACTCTGCAGGATTTTCCACCCAAAAACATGTTTCTGTCCGTATTGTGCTGTTATTCAAAAAATGCTCTGGTTATTTTAATTTGTATGTTTTTTTGTTTATTGCTAATCTGATCCCAAACACTAATTGGTCACATTTAACTCAGTTTCCATTATGTAAGTAACAACTGACACTGTGGTGGCGTCAGGGAGGATTTCGAGGCTATTATGTCACACTATCTAGGAAAGATGTGCTTGCTAATATTCTAATTTAATCAGCTTTACGGATTAACATGCTTTAGGTTCTGACATAATAGAATTGCATGGTCAATCAAGATCAATCGAATGAATGAACTAAAATTCAAACAATTATTTCCATGGTTTTGGTGGTTGTTCATCGCATCAGGGGTTTCAGGCTTCTGCCCAAAAAATACAGGTGCAGAAGTAAACAAGAGAACAGATTTTCAAGATGGAGATTGATTAAATCAGTCTGAACTTGAGAACGTTCAATGACTTCAAATAATAATTACTACACTTTGGCTAATCGTTGACTGTGCAGCAGTGATCCACCCACAGGGCGTCTCCATCCACTTCTGCAGCTCTACAAGGTTCTACAGCAATTAATATGGAATTTTGCAGATTGTGGCCATGAAGTGGTTTTAGACGATTTAATAAGGATATGGGAAAAGAAAAAAACATTAACACTTTCAAATAACTTGTGTTTTATGATGTGTCAATGCTTCAGTTAGGTTTGGAGACGGAAAGAAACCTCGGTATGGATTATAAAAACTTTGCGGCTTTGGCTAAAGTTGTGAAAAATTGCCTTCGACGGCGGGACGTGATGGGAATTAAAGAAAATTGTTGATCGGATCCAACCTGCCTCCGTAAGCAGACTTTCTCGTTATATATTCATGTCATCACATCATCGCCTTTGATCTCTCCCGTGAGAAATGTTGAGGTGTGACGTATTTCGGTGGAAAAACGTTGACTCGACACGTGTGCATGGTTTGAAGACAGAAGGCTGAATTTTATTAATAAATAACACCTTATGAAATAATGATCATCTGTACATCAGCAAGGGAAAGGTAAGGTGAATCTGTAAAGCTCCACATGGTTTAACACTCCCGTTTAAAGGCTGAGAATTGTAAATAATATTGGTTTTGTTAGCTTAAATGCAGGAATTTACTGGAGAGCCTAACATGGACGGAGGACTCCATAAAGAAACTAAACAGATTAGCCCTTTGATATTTTAATAGAAATCAAGTGTATGTGATTATAGATCTCAGGATTATTTGCCGACTAACAGAAATGGTATTGGCAAGCTACATTAAAATCTGTTTCCTTCATTTACTGGTACAAATACTGACGACATCAGGCCTCGTCTTCTGTTCAAGTCAACTTGGAACACAACATAACAAACATTATAAAACGGATCAGCAGCTAGTACATCACTACTGAAACTGAGATGGGAGATTTTTTGGAAAAAACAAGAATAACACATTTATCAAGTTGACAGGACTTTACACAATTCCAAAGGGTCTTGAAGCAATCACGAAACACACAATGTCTCGGTCGACACCAAATCAGATCAGGCAATTCTGCAATGCAAATCATACGTTGCAATATGAATCACGACCCTTATTCGAAGGATTTGCATTGTTCCATAAAGACCTGTCATAGTTAGACTTTCACGCCTTGCCACAAACTGGCTGCTTGGCCTCGTGAAATCCGAAATATATAGAAACCTCATGGGTCTTCTGCCTTGTGGAATTAATAAGCAAAAGCTTGTAAAAAAAAAAGGCCTCATATAAGAATTATCTTCCCGTCATCAGGTCATGTTCAGGACACAAAACATTGTTTGTGTTTCAATTTAAACATCAAACATGTCTGAAGATTAGAGGAGAGTCGCAACCGGACATGCTAAGTGCAAAGGAACTGCTCTGATGTATGTCGTGGCACTAAGTATGTGCAATATGTGAACCACCTAGAGTTTTTGTAAATTCATTATTTATGGCTTTAATTACTGCCTCGCACTGCAAACGCGGTCAAGAGTCAACACTTAGCAAGCCGGATGTGAATGGAAAAACGCAGACCGACACAATTCTGATGACGTGGATGCACATAATGTGCAACAGCAGCCGAAACTTCTTTTCGGGATCTTGTTGCGTGCCATCGTCTAACCTGCAGCACCTTGTCGTTTGCGATTAGCATCAGTTAAGACATTATGGCAACTAGTCACTTGTTAAATACTTCCTCCCATATTCTCTATTTTATTATTCATTATACACAAGATGAAAAGTCTTATGATACATTCCAGTTCTTTAAAATCCAATCAGACAATAACTTAGCAGGCTCTCCCTCGTTGACGTCTGTTAGTTACTGACTGGTGACGAGGTTAGTGGCCGACTGAGTAGCGTCTGAATCGCCTCTGCAAAGACCTCGACATACCTACAGTGATGTGCTGAGCTTTGTAATATAGAATCCAAATGTCCTCTCCTCCAGACTAAACAAATGTCAACCAAAGATGTACATGACAATGATGCTGTATGCCTTTAAGGATTATAAGTAGTACCAATCAAACAAATAATGCCAGGAATTCAAACATAATCACACAAGAACTGATTCTTAGGACGCACTTTAAATGAATAGAGATTATTTTCTAAACTCTTTATTGAACATCTTTAAAGCATTTACTTCCATTTATCACCATCTTGTTTTTTCAACATCACTGACAGAACTGAGGATGAGTGCCAAGTAAACACTGAGCAGCTTTATGCAAAGCTTGTTGTTTTATTTGATTCCACTGTTGCTCATGGTTTGGGCTTTGCACACTCCCTTGCTGGCGACTTCAAACGCAGCTCCCTTGTAGGTTGCAACACACTGGTCGTCTGTGCGAAGGTCCGGCTGAACCTGCTCCCAGACTTTCTTTTTGGGGTTCAGCTCCTTGTCCGGTTCACCTGCAGCCAAAGAGTTTGATACCTTAGAGAGGTCCTCAAATACAAATCTTAAAAAACGGTTCATTTATGTTTGATATCGAGAGATAAGGCATCAGATAGGATAGATATTAGTATACACTTATATTATACAAAATATTACAAGGAATATTAGGAAAAAAAGCTATCCAGACATATAAGATGCTTTCAGGTGTGGATTAGCATATAACAGAAGAGCGTGGTGTTGGTGGGGGTCTCTGCCCTCCAAGTGCCCTGAGTTGTTGTTATGTCTGTACTTGATCCCTCAGGGTGGCAGCAGAGGAGATGCACAGTTATGACTACAGGCAGCAGAATCCTCTTCGGGGTGTGTTGGAGGATGAACATATTTCTAAGTCCATTCCTCTTTGAATTGACGATTTTCACTGTTGTCTTTTCTTTTACTGTCCGTCTTTGAAATACCTGTTTATATTGATTCCCGTCTGGGCTACTAGCTGCTGGGGAGACCAGCATACCTGCGCAGTGAACTTTGACCTGGGACCTGTTGAACCTGTTGGACTCGCTCTCTGACTGTGGGACAAAAGGACACTAACGGGACTAACATATTTAAGATAGGACATATTGATAGATGTCATGGCTTCATCACAGTCAGCATATAGTAACGCTATTGTGAACGTTGTGTAGACCTCTGAAAGAACAGACAGACATTTGAGCTCGTTCTCGTAACTTTTAAAGTGCGCAGTTTGAACAACATAACATTTGTACGGCTTCCATCGCTTAACCCCCCCAAAAAACACAACTCTACCCTTTCATCTGCCTTACAAAATAAAAGCATTGCCGACCATAAAACAAATGTGGATACCATACTCACATTAAAAGAGATATTTCAAAATATTAAAATAACCTTCTCAGAATCAACAACAATTCAGGGAAATTTCAAAAATAAACTCTCATTTCATGATGGCTTTGTTTTGATGTTGGTTGGTATTTGTAGAAGTAGCCAGGACCGGCTGGCTTCTCCGTGTGGTGTCAAATACTTCCTAAACCACCATTTCAGCGTGTGAGGACACAAATAGGCTTCATTTCCTGAAGCTGTGATTTCCGCTTGTTTACAAATATTGAGTGGCAACACTAATCAGAAAGAGCTTTTGATGAGCAACTTGCTCACATTCTGTTCAAGCAGATAACCTGGGCCCCATTAGTCCGGGGGAATATGAGCAATTACAACCTTGGACTGGAACTGGGAGAGGATTGGCTCTAATTGAATCTTTATAATGAGGCATGGTAAGAGAAACAAGGGAAGAAGTCTGAAGTACGCACTTCAGAAAACTGTCCCAATTCTTTTCGGTCTTGTTGTAAACAAACAAGGACAACCATGGCAAGACATCAACCAACCCTGTCTTTGATTTAGTCCTTCACTTCTTCTGCTTTCTGTTGAGCCACGTCTTCAGAGGATTGTTTGAAAGTGACTCTACAATGTTACATCAGTAAACATTACTCAGGCCAAAGGGATTCCTGGTGAAATGAAGGAGCTTTAGGAGAGCCTGAGACATACGTGCAGCAGGGATAAAAGTGGCAGCTAAAGCCAGGAGATATGGCCTATAGATGATATCAGAATATTATATTTATATATAAGCTATACACATCTCTATATTATAAAACCTCTTCATAAACGCTTTACTCTCATTAAATGTGATCTCTTTCCGAGCGGTGGGGAGACGAGAATGTGGAGGATCAGATGACATTCTTAGCAACGACGTTGATTAGCATGTCACATCAGCAATCACAGTCCATTTAGCCACGACTAAACAGCACTGGAGAGTCCTTTAATGAGAGCTTACACTGGGCTCGGAGAAAGCATCCTGATTGAATGTTTAATGTTGTTCCTGGCAGTGAAGATCCAGACACATCCCTCACTTTAAGTTGGATAATTCGTTCAGTAGATTTAAATGACAGTCATTATCATTAGTCAATAAGTATAGTCAGCCAGGGGGCAAGAATTGGTTGTTACTTTAAAGCTTTAAGCTACTAATTCATCTGATTTTGTTGGGCATCTTTTAATAAGCTGAACCATAATTACCTGGGAATCCCTGGAAAGTGATCCTGTCGCCTGGTACTGCTCCACTTGGAGGATCAAGGATTTCAATCTTGTCGGGTGAGCTGGCGCACATGACCATCGCCTGGGACACGACTCCTCTCATCTTGGCTGGTTTCAGGTTACACATCAGAACTGCCATGCGATTCTGCATCTGCATGAGGGATAGAAGATTAAATCTGTTTTTACGTCCCATGTATTCACGTCAGCTGAGAAGTAAAACAAATGATCCCTAAATCAGAGAGAGAAAACACCTTCAACTGATGCGGTCTGGGTATAAAACTGAGGTTGTCGGGATACAATATAAACAAAACTGCCAATGAAATCTCTTAATTTCAAAATGACTGTGTCCGAGGGTTTATGGTTTGTTTGCCCCATTTCGCAAACCAAAGGAAGCAAACGGGACAACATCAGATGTTTGAGCTCAGAGACCTCTGCGGCGTACCAAAATTTAAAACAACAACAGAGGCAGCTTCTGCCAAAGGTTGCGAGGAAGGAAAACACAGCACTCATTGAAATGATGCATGCCAGATCTTAGAAAGTAATCGTACCTCCCTTAGAAGGATATTCCTGAAGAAATTGCTCCATGAATCTATCTCAGCTTTCGCAAGATAGATTTAATGTGCAGACACTCATCTCAACAGTTATTCTATGATGATCTCACACGGGTGACTGACGGGCCTCACTAGGGACTGATTTGAAATAAAATGTTGAGTGGCGCAGCAGAAGCATCAGAACTGAGACGATGTAAGTAGTGAATCTAAATGCACTATTAATTCTGTATTACGACCCGAGTGAGACATTAATGTGCGAGTGAAAATACAGCACTGCCTGTGTGTTTCAGCGACTCTGAAATACAGTTTGTGCAGAGATCTGCACAGTAAATTCCGAGGGCAGACTTTTTAATAGACCAGCTAACAGGCAGGTTTTCCTTTGGACAGACTACAGACTTGTTAACTTCTGCGTTCAATGGCCTTCGGTTCAGTTCACGACTACAGGGAGAAGTCGCTCCACTCAAAAATGTGTTTTTCTTCTCTTCGGGTGTTTTCGATTCAGTATTCAGAACGATGTTTGTCTGCTGTTTGGAATTCTTTTCTCATGTAATCAACTTTCAAAGGTCCGTGTGACTAACTTCTATTAATCATGTGTGGCTTAAAGAGCAACACATTACCTGGTCCAGAGGTATGTGCTTGACCAGCCCGCTGACCACTGTTCTGGGAGAAGCCTCTCCTACATCAACCTGCTCGACATAGAGACTGTCTGCATCTGGATGCTTCTCCGCTGTGATGATGCGTCCAACACGCATGTCCAGGCGAGAGACGTCCACCTTGGCTTCATCTTGGCCGGGAGCCGCCTGCTTCTTCTCTCCTTTCTCTGCTCATGGCATCAAAGTAAAGCAAATACTGTTACCGTTACGTACAAACACCCTTTGTCCAAGAATCATACTCCACACACATTTAACTCATTTTCTCAGACTTTCATGTAAATAAATGACGATTTGGTTGGTTTGTTCATTTTCAGCACAGAAAATTCAGACGGTAGCGATTCCTCATGTGTTAAGGAAAAAGTCTGCTGGAGGGAGACATCTGTGAGAGTTTTCATGCTGGTAAACTCAATGTGCATGATATTATAGGAAATGTTTGTTTAGAAATGCTCAGAATATTCCAGTCAAATGGTGTAATTCCAAGGGAAATTATAAAAAACAAATCCAAGATGAAACAATGCTAGGTATCCGTCTGGAATCCCATTTTAATTTCCTCCTATAAACTGAAACAATGTCCACCAATGACAGGCCGTCGGGCCGCATGCATTTCATTTAATCCATCAATAACAAAATGACCTTTTCACATCTTCCCAGAGATGTGAGGTACAAGCGAGTTGTTACATGATCCGCTGACATCGCAGAAGAGCAGAAGGCTTTATCGCAACAGACAGAGTACCTATGACAAACCTGCTACTACAGCCCATCTGACACTGGAATTTTTGAGCCGATATAACGACCACTATCCTTTATATGAAGGTTGGGCTGATGGTAAATGTCTTCGTCCATCGACGATGGCTGATGGCTCATCTACTCGATGTTACCTTAATTCAGAGCACGGTGGCTCATGTTAGGCAGGTCATTGTCATGCCTGTGCTGATTTATTGGGAGAGGTGAGGGGTCTGAGAACGTTTCTTCACCTGAGCTGCCTCAGTGTTGTAAACAATGCAGTGGGAGCGCACTCTGCTGGACAAACTAGGCATTATCACCATTTCAAAATGATCCCAAACATCTGTAACATTGTCGGTTAAACATCACGTCGGTGTTTATCGGAAAACACTTACGCCAAAGCGGCTATTTACCGATATTCCTGCGATAGGCTAACATCAGACAATAATTTCGTCTGGTCGATATATTTTTTGGACTCAACCTGCTTTAGTTGCACTCATCATCGACTTGAAATACTTGCTGAATCCACATCAGAATGGGAATTTGAATGAGAAAACGCTGCTTTAAGTCCCCTCTGTGAAATATTTGATACGTTGTGATGACAGCTGAGAAATACAAAAATACAAGAACTCCACAAAAAGGTTACAGATGGTTTTGCAGACTGACAGGAGACACTTGTTAGGATGAGATGATAACACGGCTACATTAAAATCCAAAGGAACACTTATCCTGTACAACAGCTTATCAATATCTCTCATGAACGGATCTCGGACATCTGGCTGTAGGAAATACCAGAACACACCAGTGAATTTGTCACTGGAACCAGTCTTTCTCAAAGTGGCTTCAATAACTGGAGACATTTCAGTGTTGTAAGATCAACCTCTCGACACTCTGGGCCGAATGGAGGTTAAGAGTATAAAAAGAGCGTATTGCTGTCCTGAAGCCATTAACACGTGAGAAAGGAGATTTTGTTGCCACGAGTGACGAAAGGCTTTTGAAGAACAGTGTGCTGTATATAGTCAACTGCTGATAGGAGGCCAATGCAGCTCTGCAAACAAACTAAAATGAAATGTACTGAGCGCGTGGTGTTATTTGATGTATTCAAACAGGCTTAATCGCAGTTTCTACAGCTGTTTTATTGGATGTTAAAACTTCAAACAGATTCATAACACCATTGTGTAATGTGCTCTGTTTTTCCCTGCAGCTGTTACCTTTTTTCTCCGGCTTCTTCTTTTTACTCTCATCTTTGGGAGGGGTGCTCTGGACAGCAGCAGCGGGAGAGGCAGAGGGTGCTGGACCAGAGGGTTTGGGAGGGGTGTGCTTTGAACTGCACTCAACTTTGACTTCAGCTGACGGCACAGCCACGTCTTGCACTACAGGCAGGACACAGGCAAAAGGTCAGTTAAATAATTCAATAAATACTTGATCCTATTTACGATGAAACTGTTTCCCAAGTACTTTGACTCTCTTGATGACTTGTATTCTCTGCCCACATCTGGTTTCCCAAATTTTGTTTGCAGCATTGCTGGGAAAGAGTCATTTTACATTACAATACACCACCTCTTAGTTGACCCTTTACAGAGCTGGTTGAATCAACAAAACATAATGAAATGCTGCGCAAGAAGCTTTATTTACACACCCGGAGGGAAGACTGCTCCCCTGATGCAAACAGTTCTGATGAGAAAATGATACACTGTCCAAGTTGATAGAAACAACTAAATAAGAGTCACGAAGCACAAAATCTCCAACAAAATAAAGTGCTTGCATCTGACAAACATCCGTCTGCAGGAACACTATGGTCACCAGAACGCTTCTAATTATCTTGCTTTCTATTATCTTTTTCCACACTAAATGACCCAATGACAATATTACTGTGATAAAATGTTAAGCCGAAGGCCACTTTTCTTAAAGGCATTGCTGTTACATTAAATAGAATCATTATCGATCTTTCGGACACTCGAAAACAAGCCTTATCGCCGGAAACGTTTGCAGATTGCCTGGAACACTGAACATAACCACTATTGATCAATGAAACTATATTAACAATGAATAACAAGCCTTGCGTGACTTGCAATGACAAACCTATATTTAGCAGTTATCCTCAGAGCCTTTAGCCCTTTTTGGACTTGTAATTGTGGTTTTCTGGCCCACAAATTACACCAACATGAAACCTTTCTTCAAACATAAAAAAAAAGCAGCTATTTTTAGATGAAAAGTTTGTAAACCATAAACAGATTATATTCTACCTGCCCAGAAACCAGAAGGCAGGCGGATGTAAAAAGCTGGCTGCTGATCATAGATGGATAATAACGATTGAGGAGCCAAATCCTGGTTTTAAACAAGTTGGTTGAGATCAAAACAAGCTAAGAAGAGGGTGCATGTTGGACATACATTCATCAGGTCTCCTTTTTAATACTAATGTTGGTCCATGGCAACTGGGTGTGTAAATATTAAACTACTTGTAACCATGTTCCCCCCATAGGTACTTCACAAGGGGATGAACAAGCCACCAAAGTAGACCAAGCGAGGTCATTAAATGACTAAAGGCCTTCATCATCTTCTCACAGGTTGTGATAGGGTCCTCATGGCTCCAGCAATGTTGAGATTTATTTTTCCGCAGGACACACGTTTGTTTTCCGGATCTCGACAACAAACCAGCAAAGATGACTGAAACTGGTTGAGATATTGATGCCACCTTAAAACCATCAAAATTAGACCTACTAAATAAACACCACAATTATACATAATGTGGACAAACGTGTCCTGTGTGTATTGGAATGCACCTCCGCAATGTTCCAACTAAAATATTTAGCTTTTGAAGATGTTTGAATTGCTTGTTTCTTCCAGTCCCTCCTGACTGATGCAGTTTCCTTTCTGGAAAACATTGAATGTGTTCATGATCAGACCGGTTTGTTCTTGAATGTCAATGACGATGCACAATAGCTGACCGACATGTCTCCGCCACTTTGATGGGGATTCTTGAGGCACTATGGATGCATGTAATAAAAACCAAAAAAAAGATCTGGCAGTAGTCAGCTGAGGCGAGAACGTATCGGATTTAACGGTTGATATTTGAAACCAAACAATGTTCTAATAAGCAACAACTGACATGAAATGTTCCTCAGCCAGGCATAAACAACTAGATGTGAAGGGTAACAACATCAAATCCATTTTTTTTAGGACAAACAATCCGATCTGCAAAGGAAAACTGGGAACAAAACTCAATATACCTCCTCTGTTCTTCTCTTTTTCCAGGAGCTGTTTTTTTAATTCTTCAATGTCATTCTTCAGTTTGGCATTTTCCACCATTAGTTTCTTCTCTTCTCTGACACTGGCCTGGACAACTGCAACGAGGAAAAATTGTTGTTACTGCTCAGCACCAGAACCAAATGCCCCCGTTCCGCAGGAGATTTTTAAACACGGTTTCTTCTCCAGTACAATTATACTGCTAACTGAAATAATCCAAATGAATATCGTTTGCTGTTTTATAGTGACGGAAAATGTTGCCTGCTGTGAACAATACACCTTTCTAGCTTTTTATGGTATGTTATTATACCATACAGTATTCAATGGATGAAGCTCTACAATGCAAAGTTGCCACAGAAATAGGGACATTTTTTCACTCATCTGTAAACACTATTGGTCGGGTTAACTCCACCCAACGGCCTATTAAATACACTAATCTACTTAGTTTAACAGCACAGGTGTGGCAATGTCCTGTGTATAAGCACGTTATAGTGAGGTGTTATCTTTTACTGGCTTTCTCCTTGAGCAGCTGGACTTGTTGTTTGAGGTACTCGATGATCTGGTCAGCCTCAGCCGCTCGCTGCTCCAGCCTCACCAAAGGATTGTGACTTGACATCTTGAGCAAGGAGCGAGCTAAAAACCTAATAAACAAAACAGACATATCTATTACAATACTACAAAATGCTACATGAATAGATTAACGGAACATTATGTCGGGGGCATAGACTGCTGGTCTGCGATATATTTTGGGCTTCCTTTTCACATCATGTACCGTCCGGAGTATCTACAAATATACACTTCAGCATTTGAATACAACCCCTCCAGGAAATTACAGCTTCAAAAAAAGACCAGAGTCAAGTCAACTCTGCTCTGATGGTCTGAAAATCTGATAAATGTGATTCCAAAAAAGCTGGTATGTGTTCAATGGGCTGTTCAATAAGCCTGCACTTGTGTGCCCTTTTTATGTAATACAGAAAACATAATTAGTACTGTTTGAGCCGTTTCATTAAAAGATAAATAACTAAACCAAAACAGACTCTGTACATGCACATATATCAATGTTTGTCAAAACAATCACAATATCATAACGTTTTCCATTAAGTCCAGGCACAGTTGGTATAAACCATGGCTACAGAGCTACAGGGATTTTTATCGCTGTTGTGTTTGGCTTGGTGACTGAATTAAATCTGACCTCAGTCCACAAGGCTTGGTGAGAGATAAATTTGGGAAACACGTGTTGATAGGAGACAATAAAGTAGCAAAATCAAAAGCTTTTTCTCCCCGGAACTCTTCAACGAATCCCAGTCTCATAGAATCATGTAGTGAAATGACATTGAATGGTTAATCCTCTCTAAATGACGATTTCAGTTTTAAAGATTAAGTTTGAAAAAGGATCAGCCACGGTAATGCCCCTCCACAAAAGTACAGTTGGGAACCAGTTTGAGTTTGGAGTAATGCTCCTTCATAATGTTGAGCACTGCAAATTACTTCTTGAGTAAAGAGGAAAAGAAGGATTTTTATAAGGCTAAGGCAGGGAGAAGAAAATGTCTTTCACATATTAAAGGGAGGTGCTGGAAAACAACAGCTGGCCCGAGATGAAAACAAAATGTTGAGGGATGAGGAAATTAGAAACACAAAAGCACTGGAGTTGATAAAATAAAGGATCAAAGCATTGTTTTTTTTTGGGAAACTGAATCGATTTAAACGGGACCAGTGGTCGAGTAATAACAAGAGCAACAAAAAGTCTGATCTCATTTATAACCATGAAAATGGTTCCTGGGGCAGAGATATGGACCACAGAATAAAGACATCAAGAGGTCCTTTAAGCTTTGGATTTCATTTGGAATATCCAAAGGCACCGTGTTCCAATGGTCAAAGGGGAATAAAATCCAAAATAACTTTTACTTAAGACGTCAAAGCCATTAAAGCAGGGGTGTCCAAACTTTTTTCAAAGAGGGCCAGATTTGATATTGTGAAGATGCCCGGGGGCCAATATTCCCTCCTGACAGTTTTTAACCACAGAAGTTATATACAAATACACTGTTATATAACAATTTTCATTGTTATAATTGTCTTTATTTTTCAAATGGCAATGTAACCAAAATAAGCCACTCGAGAGAAACAATTCTGCCTTTCATTATATCTGGGGAGCCAGATAACATTGAACAAACTATATGGAATACCTTAAACTTCCATGAAGTTGATAAATATCTTTACCTCATGTTTATTTCAAACAGGAGTTATAAGTAATGCAAAGTTGTCCGTTATCATTAAAGGTTTAAACATGTGAAATCTTGCTTTATCTTTTACAAGATCATTCAGAAAGTGATAGTTTGTGTCACATCTACAGGCACATAACATCAGCAGTTAGAGACAAATATGATTTTTTATTAAATTCTTGAATAAGTGCCATAAGTCCAAGTACATATGTTAACTCTGCTTTTGGCTTTTCACTGTTAATAGTGATGAATATTACCGTTCAAAACATTCAGAATGACCAAGAAACAGGACACTTATGGACACTAATGAGAGGGGTGATACTGAGATCTGGATTTCAGTCACCAGGTCAGGTCTGGTTTGGTTTGAGGGCAGTGGTTGAGATGAGTAAAATGTCATGCAAGTGGGAGTCACCTAGTCTTGACCTCAATCGTTCATGACAGAGAATGTCTGATCACAGAAATATGTTGAGCCGAATAACTCTGCAAATTTCTTTGCAAATGTTCGCATTTCTGGAAACCGGGCTTTATCCAGTTGCCGGTAAAAGCCAACAAGGGTAAGCGGGGGAGGGCATGGATGTATCAAAAGAACTGGATACAGTGTTCTGGGCGGGATATTGTTATTCCCTATGAGAGCTTGGGGGGAGGGTTCACAGCAGGAGCCATTACAGAGCCAGATAGCACTAGAGTGGTGCTGCCACCATGTGGTGAAAGGAGGAATTGAATTCTAAAGATTTATTCTGTTTGACAGTGCTAGCAGGCCATAAATAATACATTATACGACTGAAGCCGTGGGCCGTAAGAAACCTTGAAACCTGACCGCGGGCAGTGATTGGCCCCCGGGCCGGAGTATGGACATGCCTGCTTTAAAGTCTCAGAATGCATTGGCCTTAGAATATAATAGTCTTTTTATGCATTTCCTGATTCTCTATCAATTATGCAAACAGTATAGGCAACTCTGGCAGATCCAGAGTTGTGACCAATGGGTGTTCATCTATATCCTAAAAATAGACATGACTTATTGGTGCAGTCACAGCTCTCCACAGTTCACAGAGGATCACATAGGATCCTGCATAGCAATGCATACATATGTGGTTTGTGTCTAATCTTCAAATCCATTACAATAAAACTGTGTGAGTAGACCTACCAGGATACAAGTGTTTCCTCTCTACTTGCTTAAATCACACAAAACAAATATATTTTAGGAGAACGCTACCATATCTTTCAACCAAACCATGATGAGAGAAATGAAAGCAAAGCATGCCAGCACCACCTCAAGGTAAAAGAAGGACCTGCACCATTTAAGTGGACAGACATATTCTTTAACAAGGCTTTCTGATGAAATATTATAGATATGGATGACCTAATATTAAGCACTGGAAACATTATAAACCAAAACATCCCTTATTATACCCGCATGAAAAACAGTTGATAGCTTGATAATGTAGACTTCAGTTTTAATGTATAGGTTTTTTTTTTTCTCCAAATCTCAGTTTGATTGTTTCCATTTTAAAATGAAAAAAATTAAACGTGTTTATTGTTACAGGCTTGTACCCACTAACATGTTAAGTAAATGTATTGTTTAGTTAATTATGGAATAGCCTGCATATTACCACAACTCTTGTACAATATTTAATTTATAACATATATGATTTCGAATGGTTATTGAAATAGTGCTAATCAATAAATATGAATTATGATTACAACGAAATTCATTTGCTCTCCAGTTGGCTCATATTACGTCAATTGAATTTGTAACTTAAATAAATCTACACTAGAAGTCGTTTTCGGTTTCCATTAGCTAAACTGGGTCAAGAAAAATCAGCTTGACTTTGGGTTAGCTAGAAAGTTAGTTAGACAGTATTTCCATTTTGTAATTCATATACAGCAGAAGTTATACAAAACGTGAGATAAAACAGATCTCTGAGACTTACATGAGCCCTGGGAGATAACCCCAACACGTTTCAGCGAGCACTGGGGGCTCGACACCTACTAGCCTTACTGACGTTAGCTTAGCTAACTGGCAGACAGGCAGATAGGTGGGCACCTAGTAGCCTGTCGCGCAACCGCTAAACGAAGCCCCAAACAGTAGATCTCAACAACATATGGATACCACGAATATGTGCGTGGTTCTACTGCTGTTCACTATCCATGTGTTGCACAGATTATTACTACCGTTAACCTCACAGGACCCAACGTTAATCGCCTGTATACAATTATTTGAGTGAAAAACGAACTCATTCAAAATATGAAAAGAACAACTTTGTTAACATCTGTGGACCTATGCAGTTGATTTTAACTACACTTTGTGTCAGCTTTTGTCCTTGTAAAAATTTCTTCTGCACGATACTTGTCGCACAAAGATAACGTCATTGACACGACTGTTCCCGTGATTCGCAAAGACAGGAACTGTACTCATTTTGAACATATTTTCATATGAATGCGAAGTGTATGCTTTTGAGATGACCAGACAATCATCCCATTAAGCGTTAGTGGACGCATTTGTGTCAGGTAATGCAAATTATTTAACACCTGGTTTCCTTACATGGACAATAACGTCAGAATGTACATGCACTCAGTGGGTGTTAACATTCATCGCTGGGTCGTTTACTCTACAACTATATAGGGTGCTGATGTTTTTTTTAAATAATAGTGTTAACCTGTCACCTGCTGTATTATTGGTCTCAGCCTCGGCCAGTGTCAATGAAAGCTTTTTAAAAGCATTTTTAGACAAGCAGGTCTGTGTCTTATTTATTGGTTTTATTCTGTCAAATCTAAAAAAACAAAAACAAAACAGCAACATGATATAAGCTTTATAAATCAGCTAATGGCCTCCCTGCTTTAAGAGAGAAGAACGTATCTGTTTTGTCAACTGTAAAAACATATATTTCAACCACTATTGTATATCACTTTTTATATATTATAATGAAGACACTCTTTCCTATAATTAATGTTTAATGTCAGAGCATGATGAGGCCCCTCAAAGACGCCCAGCTGGGGGCCTTCACCTTCTTTGCCTCCGCTCTCCCCCATGACGTCTGCGGGAGCAATGGTCTTCCCCTCACCCCCAACTCCATCAAAATCCTGGGACGTTTCCAAATCCTCAAGACCATCACTCACCCCAGACTCTGCCAGTATGTGGACATCTCCAGAGGAAAGCATGGTAAAGCTTTGTGTACATCCTATTAATTTCCGCACATTACATATACTTGATTAAATTTAAGGTTATTTTGCATGAGCTTATGTATATGTACACTAAGCTTGTCCAAAACATAGCTTAATTTGAGGCTTAATTTGAGGGTTAAAGATCGTTTCATCTCATTTCAAATGCTTCAGTTAGCATCAATATGAGCTCACTCGAAATGAATGATGAATGTCTTCTAATCAGATTCCTCCACATTGTCTTAATGGTTAGTTTCTTCTTCTTTCCCTATAGAACGGCTGATAGTTGTTGCTGAGCACTTTGAGAATAGTTTGAGTGATTTCCAAAAACAGCAGAAAAAAGTCAGGTGAGATTGTCATTTAAAATCCCTGTTAACTATTCTAAAGTAATTTTATGTGAATGTCATGTTGGGGATGTAACCATTAAACCATGTGATGTTGATAGATGCTTCTGTGCATGATGAGCTGAGATAATCTTCAGTATGCATTGACTTTGCTATCTGCTGGCTGTGGTCACGTTTGCATGATGTAAACATTGTTTTGCAGATTCTAAGGCATACATTTAAACTTACTGTGCATATAGGTTGTTGAAAATGTTTTCACCCACACACAGTTTTGTATTTGTGTTAGCCCCGAGAGGGTGCTGCAGATAGCCTATGAGGTCCTTGAAGGTCTGGAGTTTATGAACAAACACGGTATGGTGCACAGAGCCCTCACTGCACACAACGTGCTCATGGACTGCAAGGTACTGTGTCCATCACATTTATCTCCCTTATGCCTGTCTGTCTTTGGATTGTTTAGAGGAAATAAAATGACTGCCGAAATGCTTAATGCTTAAACTTAATTTTTCTTTTTAGGGGAATGTAAAACTGGCAAAGTTTGGCCTTTATCACATGACTGATCGTGGGGCCGATGTAGACTTTCCCATTGGGTAGGATTGTTTTTCCTCATTCATCACAGAGAAAGGTCCGTCAATGCTCCCTGGAACTTTACCTTAAGAGAGACTGTGTTTTATAACCTGTCTCCTCAGGTCAAAGGCTCACTTGTATCTGTTTACCGTTACTCAGATCAGACAAAAGACCCTTGACCGTAACAGTGATGCATAATGGACCTTCCCTTTCATATAAAGCAGGATTTGGGGCATACAATCACTTCCTGGTTTAGGAACTGTAACAGATCTTCAGACTTGTATCCTAATCCAAAGGCCCAAGTCTCTGTTTAATATCCTTTTGCAGATTGAAAAGAGGAATAATGGCACATGTTTCTAACTTTCAATAAAACATCTGTTTGGAAAATGTAAAAAATGCAACGGTCTGTTTTTAGAAGATAATTATAATTCTATCAGATTTTTATAAGCACAACTGTGATCAGGGACAGCTCAGTTTAATTATCTGGAGGTAACAGGCTATCTACAAAGAGCATTATTTAGAGGCTGATGAATTAATGTGCTCATCTGCTCTTTGATCATGACCTCAGGTACCCATCATACCTTGCTCCAGAGGTCATTGCTCAGGGCTCCTTTCGTCCCATTGGACTGTCCCACGATGAAGCCCCACTGCCCTCCGGACCCAAAACTGATGTCTGGTCGCTTGGAGTTTTGCTTTTTGAATTGTGTGCTGTAAGAATCCTTCATAAACATCTCTATACAACATACATAAACACATTCATGCAAGATATTTTGATGCTTAAAGTCTAATGTTGCGAATCTGCTACAGGGTCGACGATTGCTGCACAACATTGATATAAGTGAACGGCTGAAATTCATTCTGACCTTGGGTAAGTAGAAAAAGGGTGTAATCATCTTAAGTACCGAAGAAAATGCACTCGATCTCAATTCGACTGATGCTGTGAAATTGTTTGTCATCCTCAGGTTGCATGGATGACATCGTGACTGTCCTTGCTGAGGAACACGGTTGCCTGGATACCATAAAGGTAGACTTAGCATCACTTGTTGTAATGGCAGTACTAGAGTATTTCCCCGTAAATATTACTGGTTTCATGGGTGGATTTATTGAAGAACAAATTATATTTACCTTTTGATTTAACAAGAATTCCAAACTGCTCAATGCTGCAATACTAAATAAGGAAGTTCAATGTTGACACTCGTCTCGGGACAGATTTATTCTGGTGCTTTGTGAAGATTTCATTGTCATTTGTATGTAAACACTGTCTGCTTTGCTTAACAATCTCCATAAGTGATTAGAAATAGATCTTTAAAACTCTCCAATGTTCTACAATCACACCATTTGAATCTTTTTCATGTTGGTTGAACTTATTCAATCACATCAAAATTGGTTCCCAGTTTTGTCTTGATATCTTCTGATCTTTTGTAACTTTTCTATTGGATTATTGAGCACGGACGGGATCTGAGATCTAATAATGTTGTTTTTTACAGGAGCTGCCAGAGAATGTTTTGGAGTTATTAAGGAAATGCTTGACCTTTCTACCAGTCAAGAGGTAAATAGAGTCTCTGTAGGATATCATATCCTGTTGGAGGACGTTACCCTTTCAGTTTCCAAGACACGACGGTCACGCACGTCAGGTTATGAAAAAAAGTCACGACAAGTATGCCAGACCAGATTACAGCTGCTAAAGAGACAGATGATCTCTAAGTGAACCGAAGCAATGAAATCTCAGATTTTTTTTGTGCAGGAAAACGTTTTACATATATTAATTTATGGACAGTGTCAAATTATGCAAGAAAAGATACCGTACTTTTAGTGATGATTAATGCCGTAATAACTATTAGGTCTTTGTGTGTGTCCTCCAGGCCGACCCCTGCAGAGCTACTTGGGGATCCCGTTTTTAACGGGGTCTCATGCCTCTACACACCCTTCCAGATCCCTGTTAGCCTGTTCTCCTCCTCTCTACGATGTGCACATCTGGAGCTCCCGGATGACATCAGTGACCTTTGCAAAGGTCTGTACGACCACACACGGAGGAATATACAGACTTACACACACTGACACTTTGCATAGACACGAATCACAAAAACAGTCAGACGTCCTTCCTCTTGACTAACAGCATTGAACATACAGCTTCTTATATAAGCTTTATGTAATTTTCTGTATTTAAACATTTAAAAAATGTACCTAAATTATCAACAGAATGTAAGGAAATGACAGTTGCATTGAAAGAACGGTTCCCTTTTCGCTGCTCCGCAATGCCTACATGGGATGGTGCTCATGTTTTTGTGCGTCTGATTTTAGATGACGATGAAGACTACCTGTCAGAGCGAGCCATTGACGAGGTGTACCATCTCTGGTGTCTGGCAGGGGGAGATCTAGAGAAGGAGCTGATCAATAAGGAGATCATACTGTCCAAACCTCCGATCTGCACACTGCCTAAGTACATGGAACACTCCCATACAAACACTGAGGAGGGTTTTTCGCTATTTTTGGTTGATATTTACACTTAACTCTCTCGCTCTTTGATCTGCTTTTGTGTGTGTGTGTGTGTGTGTGTGTGTGTGTGTGTGTGTGTGTGTGTGTGTGTGTGTGTGTGTGTGTGTGTGTGTGTGTGTGTGTGTGTGTGTGTGTGTGTTTGTGTGTGTGTGTCTGTGTGTGTGTGTGTGTGTGTGTGTGTGTGTGTGTGTGTGTGTGTGTGTGTGTGTGTGTGTGTGTGTGTGTGTGTCTGTGTGTGTGTGTGTCTTTGTGTCTGTCTGTGTGTGTCTGTGTGTGTGTGTGTGTGTGTGTGTGTGTGTGTGTGTGTGTGTGTGTGTGTGTGTGTGTGTGTGTGTGTGTGTGTGTGTGTGTGTGTGTGTGTGTTTTCAGTTTTGTCCTGGAGGATGGGGAGTCATTTGGCCAGGGCAGGGATCGCAGTTTC
>CAAKHC010004708.1:9946-22873 GCA_901007825.1 Macroramphosus scolopax | reverse complement strand
TCTAGAGAAGGAGCTGATCAATAAGGAGATCATACTGTCCAAACCTCCGATCTGCACACTGCCTAAGTACACGGAACACTCCCATACAAACACTGAGGAGGGTTTTTCGCTATTTTTGGTTGATATTTACACTTAACCCTCACTCTCTTTGATCTGCTTTTGTGTGTGTGTGTTTTCAGTTTTGTCCTGGAGGATGGGGAGTCATTTGGCCAGGGCAGGGATCGCAGTTTCTTGCTTGACGACACAACAGTGACACTGTCTCTGTGCCAACTGAGAAATGTAAGACAGCAAACAAATCAGTCACGCACAGTATTGTCTATTTTTGTTTCCTCACTCTTGTACAGTGGATGACGTCAGCGTTAGGGGGGGTTTGAATCTAAATATAAAACTAAATATTCTGAGGAAAGTTTAGCTAAGTTGCAACTGGATTCCGAAAGTGTCTAACTGTAACAGAACGTCGCCCTGGTTGTGAATACCAATGAGACTTTCAAGATGAGCGTCTCCCTGTCCTTTTCAGAGACTGAAGGATGTAGCGGGAGAAGCCTATTACCCTCTGCTGGAAGACGAGTAAGCAATCGCCATCCTCCACTTGCTGCCGCTCTCATATCCTGCCCTGTCACCATTTGTCACATCACCGTATCATTTCTTTTGCCTCCAGTAATGACATATACCGTTTACTTCCTTCAGACAGTCGACTCTGTCGCATTCGAACAGCAGCAACGAGCTGTCAACCGCCGTCACGCTGCCACTCATCATCCGCGAGAGGGACACGGAGTACCAACTCACTCGCATCATTCTCTTTGACAGGCTGCTCAAGGTCTCGGCGCCGGACAAATTCCTACTTACGCTCATTCACACACGCACTTAACACACGTAATGACACATGTCGGATGCTGCACATATGTCTTCCAATCACTGTGTGTATGAGTGTCAACAACTCTTGTTTTATCACCTCCGCAAACTGAACTTATTAGAGGGGGTCAGATCCCATGAACATAAACAACATTCTTTTCACTTTGATTTGACTGTTCCTCCCTCTTTTTATGCATTTTTTGTGTTTGTAAATGATTATGATTTTAACAGGTTATTGATGAATTAAATCTGGGCAATGTATCCCCTTTGTGTTCAGGCTTATCCTTACAAGAAGAACTTAGTGTCGAAAGAGGCCAAAATGGACATCCCCCCTCTGGTTCGAGGACTAGCGTGGGCTGCACTCCTCGGAATTGGGGTACAAAACAAATTGTAATCAAACTGGATGTTTTTAAAAATGTCAGAATCTTTAAGTTAAATGCTTCTTCATTTGTCTTTTTGTTGTCGCAGGGAGACATTCAAGCCAAATACGAAAGCACAGACAAAGATACTCCGATACCAACCGACAGACAGGTAACATGTCCCTTTAAATCCTACTTAGCATTAAAATATTGAGTTGCTCAGTTTACTTTTGTTTGCGTTTGTTGTTCATGTGTTGTGCATGTTTACAGATTGAGGTGGACATCCCACGCTGCCACCAGTATGATGAGCTGCTGTCATCTCCTCAAGGCCACATCAAGTTCAGGCGCGTGTTGAAAGCCTGGGTGGTCTCCCACCCTGACCTGGTCTACTGGCAGGGTCAGTCACCTTCTTTTTCTCGGTTTCACTTTCTCGTCCTCTCTTTTCTTTATTTCTGTTTTTCCATTGCTAACGCGATTCCTTGTTGTAGTAGCCACGTGTGGACAATAGGGGGCGGTCATGTCCCGTCTTTTAGACTCCCTGCCTCCCACAGAGGTAAAACGATGTGTTGTTACAGCACATTTTATGTGACTTATATTGATTCCTTTATTGCAGGTTTGGATTCCCTTTGCGCCCCATTTCTTTACTTGAATTTCAACAATGAAGGTAAGAATTTGAATTTCTTCTTCAGCCCTCTGACGCCGGATGTTTGTTGTTCTGGCTCTCATCCGTTCTTCACATTCTTCACAGCTCTGGCATATGCCTGCATGTCTGCCTTCATCCCCAAATACCTGTACAACTTTTTCCTGAAGGACAACTCTCATGTCATCCAAGGTGAGATGTTCAAGAATAAACACTTGTTTTGCTCTTGTTTAATCGAGTTTTTGCACAGCGGTAACAAAATCTTCCTAATATCATTCTAACTTTAATATATAATCTGGCTGTTACAACTTCAGCCATCCACTTGGGCTAATTTAGTCAGCTGCCAGTCAAATACATTCAATATTAAACACAGTCAGAGTGCTTATCATCGGCCGGAACAGAGCATCAGGCCGTCAAAACATTGTTGATTACATTTTGGCTCCATGTTGGTCCTAAACTGTGAAAACTAATTTCAGTCCCTCTTAATGGATTTTGCAGCTGGGCCACATCATTTAGAGATAGGGAAACAAATGGAACCGCACAAGCCAGCAGAGAAATGTCACAAGCAATTCCTTCATGACTGATAAACAGCTACACTACACAACTCTTGAACTCTGTCAGGAATTTGGCTCTTATCACTTCTCACGCTGTGAGATGCCCTGGGGAGCTAGCTTAGAAGTTTCCATTTAAAGGATGTCGTTTACATTTTTATTCACCTTTTTTTTTTCCATAAAATAAAACGAAACAGGGTTGACAATACATAAAAAATAAATATCCACATATGTAATGCAACAACTTATAATTGAGCATAATACAGTTAGTTGCTACGTACTGTGCTCACTTGCTGTAATTCATTAGTCTTTGCAGGTTTTAGAGCTTGAACCACATAATAGATTATGTATTGATCTCTCCTCCACTTGACTGTGTTTCAGAGTACTTGACCGTCTTCTCCCAAATGATTGCCTTCCATGACCCGGAGCTAAGCAACCACCTTAATGAGATTGGCTTCATCCCAGACGTGAGTTTCCAAGGGTTGCAAGAGTCCTGATGGACTGACGACACTGACGGCAGCAGTTGAGGATATATTAGGATAACATTAGCCGTTTTGGGGTTTACACTTAATGTGAAAGTAAGTAAAGTTGGCAAGAATGAATTCTGGTTTCTGGCTCCTCAACAAGGTCAAAGGAGATGACCGTCACTCGATCACTAACATCTCATTGCCATTGACAGTTTTGTTCTAAACCCTTTCTAGATTGTAGAGCTAGGGTCAGGTTCTCCCTGCAGTCCGCTCATCATGATTTATACCGTATTAATGACTGTCCTCTGCCAGGCTCACCATATATCTGTCACCCGGCAACACCTCCTCTTGCCCTTTGCTGTTCTCATACCAGCACTGCTCCGACGTTGAAGAGGTTACAGCGTCCACTGTCTCTCTGGGGCTTTTGTTAGAGTGCTGATGAATGTGTGTCACCTGTGAACTGGCCTCTGGTACATTACCCGATGAAATGTGGGGTCTTCATCATGGAGGAGTCGGCGGTTTAATCCTCCTCCTCCTCCTCTTTCTCAGCTGCACTCTGTGTCTGATGCTGCAGCTCCTTTTCTTAAGTGGTGCAAGTGAAGCATGGAACTGTGAATGTTATGAGTGCTTTGAGGGGGGAGAGATGTTTAAGAGAGATTTTGGCATGTTGCACAACCTTTGCCTGTGAATTCTGGTGAGTTTTTTTTAAGTAAAGCCTCTCCTCGAACGGCAGGCAATCTTTTCACAGCTGTGAAAAGATTGCTTGCTGTTCAGACTCAGCCTTTTAATAGACACATACTTCATGTACTCTCCTCCAAGCATCAGTTGCCTTTCAAAGGGGAATTTGTCTGTCCGTTTTGATAATATTAGAACAAGCTTTGTTGATACAGCTTTCATGCTTAATGTCAATCCCAGGAATCAGACTTTACAGACCAAATCGTGCCTAGAAAAACATGCAAATCTTGTGCAAGCGTGCAAAAAGCACAAGCCATCTCTTGACATGTTATTGTGTACAGGGACTCTGCTTCTGTAACGCCTCAAGTCATAGGCAGAGGTTCAGATTGCATTGTAGCCTTTTGTTTAATCCAGGTTCTATTCAGTTTGGCCAGGTCTCCCCCCGTGTCCTCCACTCACACCTCCACTAATAGAATCTGGCTGGACTTGCAGTCCTGTTACCGAGCTGTTGAATTTGAGCCTGAGATGTTGAGTCCAGTTGCTTTCACCTGCCCGACAATCCTTGGCATTGAAGAAGTCGACCGGACAGTCACCAACTCAATTAGCTACCAGTTAGCTGGCTCCAGTGTTTCTGCTCACTCTGCACCAGACTCTTTGTCCAAGTGATGGCAGCCAGCAATTAGCAGGTTTTAAGGTTTTAGAGCAGGTGGTTAATGGTGCATTGTGGGTGTCTTTAATTTCAATTGCATGAATATCTTCAGGGGAATGGAGAAAGTGAAGTAGGAGAGAAAGAAAGGAGGGTTTGCAAAGCTTTTCCTCCCGTTGACTTCTAGTCAAACTCAGCAGTTCACTCTTTATTGCTGTGTCTGTTTCTCTGGTGAGACGTGCAGCCATGTGTCCTGATTTCCTTTAAGACTGAAGTCTCCATAGTGAGAAAGCAATTCACTTCATTTAGCTCCAAGCATTTACTTCAGCTCACTGTACATTTGAACAACACGGATGAATGTTGCATTATCTCATAAATGACTTCTCTTTTTTTTTTTATCTTACCACACAGCTTTACGCTATCCCATGGTTCCTGACTATGTTTACGCGTAAGTAGCTTGTATTTTTACATTACGTGGATGAGATGTGCCAGTGAGAATAATCCAGATCTTGTTTCTGCTCTAATTAGAGTATCAATGAAACAGACTTAAAAGCTCAGCGGATCCAGTATGGATGAGTTTATACATTTTGTTTTTAATCCTTTGATGACCTTTAATCCAGCTACTAATTGATTCTGGTCCTGAAGGGAAAGGACTTGACCAGTAATTGACGGATATTCGGTTATTCACTGGATATTAGAGAGCAGGGAGGCTGACGGCTGATAAATGAAGCCAATATGATGCTGCCGTCTGTTTTGCATCTGATAAACTGCAATGATTTGAAAATAATAAGCTTTATAATAAAAACAACATCAATTTCTGTTATTGCTGTGGATGTTTGCTAACACGTACCGTCTGCAAGATGTACAATAGACATAAATGTATGCATGCGATCAAAACTTAACTGTGTAAAAATCTGCACATTTCAGTGCCCGGAACAGTTTTTATTTCCTCTATCAAATCTGTATTTATCTTTAGTTTGTATCAGTCTGCTCAACTCCTGACTTACAGAAGTATTTATCTTAGGTAACATACCTACACATTACAAATGTATGGACAAAAGAATAGGATGGCATCTCACTGATGACCCTTTAGTACTTTCAGATGATATGTTACTTGACAAAATGTAAATCCTACAAATGTAAGATGTCATTTTGCTCGTCTGGCCTTCAAGTTTGACAGCTGTGAGCTTCTGAAGTCTCAATTCCAGCAAACGTAATGAATAAAGTGTCAGTAAAACTTCCGCAAGTGCAGATAAGTTCAGTCCTTGCTCATCAGCATTATTGTCACCCTCAAACTATTTTGGCTGGTTCTCAGCATGCAATCTGCCAGGTGATGACAGCGATGCACTATTATCTTTCCAATAAATGCAGTTGGAGCATTGAAGGTGTGACAGATCTTTGGTACACATGAAGTCATATGTAATATTGTTTTCTAGGTGCAACTGCAGCCTGCAGTTTATCTGTATGACTTTTTTGACTTATTGAATATCTGTATCAGAAGCCTGCATGTCTGCAGACCCGTTAAGACCGATTTTAACCTCAGATTTACATTAATTGCAGCCAAATTGATCCGTGCGTCCCCCATTTATTGATTTTTCTGAGTCATAAGCTTCGCAGTGAGATATTTTATTCTTCATATAAACAAGCACACACACCTCTACACACAGAGAACACTGCCGAGGTGGAGAGGGTCAGGTGTGACCCTTTTACCTCTTATCCGCGCCCATGAGGCAGTGTGCAAGTCCAGTATCCAGAAGCTCTTCTGACTGCTAATGGCCCCATCAGATATGAGACAAGGTTGGAGGGTCATCTTCCTCCTTCCATTCACATGCACACAAACACACACACTCAGACACACTGGCCATCAAGCACAAGCATCAGTCCGCCCCTTGATTGCTAATGTGGTTCTCGCCACAGTCACATCTGCCCGGTGGGTGGTGCTGGTTCGTATCCATTCAGGTCAACAAAGAGGACATTTTGAATTACCGACAGTAATATGATTCTTATCATGTTTCCTTTGAGTGTTTTATCAGGCTGTGGTTTTATCTGACATGAAATAACAGGTTCCTGGCTCTAAAGCTCCTTGGTCCTCTGATTCCCACACCAAATATCCCTTCAGGCACAATTTCCAGTAAACATGTTATGCTCATTACTTTCCAATTTTAGAGCAAGTGAAAGTGCCGTTCACATGCAAATTATATTCCTTGTATGCAAATAGACCGTTTGTCATTTGTGCATGTTGCATGTTGTTGTCGTCCTTGCAGGACCCTCAAGGGCTTTGTCTTTTCATGTGCACTTGTATTCAGTCATTTTGCAAAAATCCTTCTTATGTTTTGTTTATTTATGTACCCGGCCTTGCAGATGTGTTTCCACTGCACAAGATCTTCCACCTGTGGGACACACTGCTGCTGGGAAACTCGTCTTTTCCCTTCTGTATCGGCGTGTCCATATTGCAGCAGCTCAGGGATCGTCTCCTGGCTAATGGCTTCAATGAATGCATCCTACTATTTTCTGACCTGCCAGGTGAGAATATATTATATTTCATACTCCAGTTCAGAAAAGCTTTACCCCATTATAGCAGCCCACAGATGGTTTTACCGTTTTTTACCTCCACAAAGGATGTTATTTCCTGCATGTATTAAGCTGCAATTATAAGCAGTGGAAAAAGGAGCCCGTCCATCTGTATCAGCAACTGCCCCCAGTTAGCAACAAAACAGTGTTTCCTTCCTCAGAGCTCTAATATTTGCTGTTGTATCTGAGTTAATGACACCCTCAAAGCAAGCGGCTCTACACTCCGGCACACACATGCTGCTCGATGTGCGCTGCATTTGCCAGGCAACGGGAGTGTGTCTGCCACACAAATCCAAAACGCTCCCTTCGCACATCATCTTTATTCATCGCTTCAGTCTGTTAGTCTGCTCGCCCCGGCACAACATCATTAAACTAAGTTGTTGCTGTTGAGTTCTTCAGTGTAACAGTTACGAACCAGAAGGATCAACTGGAACTGTTTTAAAGAGTCTCTGAATCATTAGCAGGGTTCTTTTTGGAGACGCACATACGATAAATCTATACTTACCATGAGGAGTTGATTCTAGCAGGCTGCCTGAAGCAACTACAGGTGGCGGCTTTGCTTTAGTTCAAAATCTTGCACCTGTCCAGGCTACTGGTGCGTTAGAGGGACTGGACAGTAGATGGAAGTCAGTACGAGTTGTTAACACCTAAACCTCACCAGGCGTCAACCGTAGCATTGATACTGTACATCTATAAGAAACGCATTCATAGTCACAGTCACCGTTTACAGTGTAAATCTCTTAAAAGTCTTGTTTGTTCCTTCCTCCGAACGTGGAGTTTGATGTGATTGAATTAACACCAGTTATTTGAAAGCCTCCTGGGTGTCACACAGACGCCAAAGAGTGTCATACATGTCGGCATGAGATGCAAAGGAGTGAGAAGCGATCGTTGTTGTTTAACTTTGAGCTTCTGGTGGAACAGTCCACACACCAAATCAGAGCCTTTGCTGCACTGGGTGAATACTCCAGGTATTGGTGGCATCACATTTGAGAGTGACATTCAGAATGTACGTCTTCAGCATGTCCCCCTTGCCTGAGGGACAGCTCAACCAATTTCCTTTTAAAGCTTTTTTTTTCTCGCTGAACAGCAGAATGACTTTGGGGTTTTAAAACCGACAGAAACAGGGACGATTCGTCCAACAGGGGAAGAGTTAGTATTTTTTTAAACCATTGCCTCCCGAGTCGCTGCTGCCTTACGTCACAAGTCCAACAGATTCATGTGATTGAGGCGGAAGGGAAAAGGAGAGCCAGCTCTCCTTATAAAAGGTAAAATATGTTGGCCTAGAGCTGCGGACGGCTTCTTTGGCCTGGTTTCCTGCGAGTGTCTGCCTCTGCCAGCTCCTCTCTGTGTCTGACTGCCAGCCTCATTACTGCAGCTTGTGTATACCTGAGTAGTTAGAGCGTAGAATCTGGCACTATATTAGGAATGAAATCTGGGCTGCACGGTGACCTGAAACAGGCTCTGCTTACTTAACACTCGTACAATCTTTTGGACCACACTCGAGAGAGCGTTATGTAACTTCTTACAAACATAGACGGTTTAATCCAATCCAGAAAACAACAGTTAAACACAGTATTTATCACCTCTGCTCAGACACAGCAGAAGACTTACGACCGTTATTTTATTTCCCTGTGCGGGGTTAGGGTTTTCCTTTCCAAACCTTTCTCAGTCATTGAACGGGAAGTATTTAGTGTATTACTCACCGAGTTAAATTACAGGTGCAAACTTGAAAGCAGCCGTAGGTTCTGCTCTGTTAAATAAGGAAGCTGTATATCTTTTTAATCGAGCATGTCAGCCTTTGTTTGAAGCAAGTAGGTTAGGTCATGCTCTGTTGCTCATGTATTTCTAAAGAAACACACACACACACACACACTATGGAAGATACGCCCTGATTTGTGGTTTGCACCTGCCCCTTCTGCCTTCAGGCGAGCAGAATTGATGCCCGCATGCAGCTGAGGCTGCCTCCATTTGTTTCAGACTGGACTCCACTTGCTCCACATGCTTGTAACTGCAGGAACTGGATGTGTGGGAGCAGAAAAACATGCCGCATGCATGCTTACCTCGGACTGTGTCGAAGTGTTCTTCAGTATTGAACCCCTAACTGCTCCTGATGTCATCAGTGTATGAATGTGTGTGAATGTGTCAGCAGCTTTGACACTTCACAAAGCAGCAGCAGCATGTGTGCCAACAGTGTGTGCATGTCAGTACGAGGAAGTGAGTGAGGCAATGTTTTCAAGCGCTCTGAGTGCCGTATCTACATAGTATCTTCACAACCATTCAAAACCAGTCAAAGCTTGTTTTTGTTTGCACATTCCCTAGTTTGCACTTATCCTGATAGGGGAACCGCATCAATACATCCGCCAAGGTTTTGCTTCTGTTGCTTTGTCTTTTTTCTTTAAGCACGATTGAGCAAAAAAATACCCGGACGGTTTTCACCGAACTTGCTGAAGGTGAAAAATATTCGTCACATTTATTTGCACCATTAGAAAAACAACTTCTCACAATACTCTTTCTAGGGAAGTGATTCCCAACCCGGGTCCTGTTAACCCTCTGTCCTGCATGTTGTCTAACTGCTGCAACACACCTGAAATATATGAATCACAATAAACCTCTTCAAAGCCTGACAACATATGTGACCCGATCTGGCGAAATGAGTCGGAAGTCGCAACGTTCTATTTTGAGATACGGCAGATAACGTGGGTACTGGAAATAAGCTTTAAAATGATACCATTGTCCTACGTTGGATGGTTTTCAAAATATGGCCATTTGAATCATGGTCTTCCACCCTCTTTTTACGATTGAAAATCTGAGAAAATCGCGTTTAAAGTTTTTTACCCGTTTATGACATCCGTCGCGTGGTATTGTTCATCGTTACCTTCGTGGATTGGTTCTTCCTGGTCGCGTCCCTGGCTACAAACGTTTCGATATCAAGTTGCTGTCCTCTCATTACACCAGCACAGCTAGCGAGCAGAGATAGTGAAGGGAAACCCTCAGAGGTCGACGTTAACGGGATCATTTCGAGCGCATTTAATACAACTTGAAAGTTGCGAGTCAACTTTAATTGTCATTTATGTACCTTTCCTCAATTATATGTACTATACAACTTTGGGAGATTGTTTTTGAATGTAATTTCTTTGAAATTAGCTAAAAAAAAAAAAAAGAAAAAAAATTGGTTTTCCACGTTATCTGCCCGAATCTAAAAATAGAACGTTGCGACTTCCGACTCATTTCGCCAGATCGGGTCACATATTCATTGGAGTCAGGTATGGGAAACATCTAAAGCATGCAGGCCAATGGATTGCAAAACACTGACTTTTAAATGGTGCCAGTCAAAATAATTCTCAAAGACAAGCCTGCAAAGGCATGTTCCCCTATTGGTTCCCCTCATTGCAAACTCTCCTCATAAACTTCACAAAACTGGTGAAAGCCACCTGGTGAAAGTTCTTGAATGATACTGCACAAGTATAATAGTACAAAGGTCCCCGTCTGTGAGGAAAAAGTTAAATATTCTTCTATCATTTCAAGTTAAGTAATATTTTTGTGTAATTCCAACACAGTCTGAAATAAAATGTAATGCCAAAGAGGATAAGACCCGTGCTGCAACGTGTTTCCTCGGAGCAAGCAATACATCTCAGGCTGCCATTCTGTTTGCAATTAATCTCATTTTGTGATTCCCATTTGTTTTAGTCCCGTAGCCTCAGGTATTCTATAACTTTCTCTTGTTCGGAGACTTCATTGATTCACAGTGGACCAGAGCTGCTCTCTCCGGCTGACAGGAGCCGCGTGTTTACTGATGATGCAGCAGCATTTGCCTTCACGGGACATTAGCGTCCGTCTCTACGGGCAGATCCGGGCACAGAAGGGATGAGCTCTAGTTAAAGACATTTCTGTGTTCAGAGACAAATGGCGACATTGCACACAGGGACACGCTGAAAAAGCCGGCATAAGGAGAAGTAGAACTTTTATTTTGAAAGTTCAAATGGGAGCGCATGTCAACTTTTTGTTTATATTTAGGCATTTGGCTGACAGCCAGGTATGAAACTTTCTAGGCATCAGTCATCAAACAAGATACACAGTTTTGCAAGGAACTCGGGTAGAACCTCAACAAGTCAGTGTCGGCTCGATAATGCCCTGAACTCCTGCTTTGCGGCTTGACGGCTGAGTTCTATTGAAGGTGAGGAAAGAAAGGATTAGAGAAGCAAACATTCATCTCACTTTTTTCAAGGCTAAAAAAACCATAAAGTCTTCTTTTGGGGGAGATAGGAAATTGATGGGATTGCCTTGAACTCAGCCTGAAGCAGGAAATGCATTGGGTCTTTATTACACTTTTAGTTTGAAAAGTCCGTTCTGAAACTCCAAACTTCACCAATTGGTGACTGTAGATTGCTTGACGTGCTGACACACGACTTTGTGAAGAGACAAACACGACCGGAAAAAAACCTCTGTTATATGGAAATCTGCAGCTGCAACCGTCACCTGCTTGTGTAATAATTCCCCAGAAGTTAATCTGATCGGGGCAAAACATATTGCTGCTGGGACTGCGACTTCATGTCTTGATATGTCAGCTGGCGTCTGAGCGGAATGTTCTGGTCTGCTGGTCAGCAAGTCAAGGAGAGGTGTTTCTCTTGCCCTCGGGGGCGGGGTGGGGGATTTGTTGGTCAGAGTTTGTTTTATTGAAATGTAACAATACCACAAATGCAATTAATTCATTAAGGGACCCATGCTGTGTGGGCAGTGTGCAAAGGCTTTTTGAGAAGTCGGAGTAAGATCCTCTGCCATGAATTGAAATGAAAAGGAACTTAATCCATTCAAAAATTCATTCAGTCTTTACCAAGGTAACATTTTCTCTCCCTCTCTTCCCCTTTATTTCCTGTCGAACAGAAATTGACATCGAACGCTGTGTCCGTGAATCCATCAGGCTCTTTTCCTGGACTCCAGAGAGTGCGACGTACCGACAACATGCTCAGCCTCCAAAGTCCACTGTTGGCAACGGCTTTGGGAAAACCACGACATACAAGTTGTCTGACTACCAAGACATGCCCCAGACAGACCTGGTGAGCCTTGTGACACACACAGCCTTACAGTCTCCAAACCTTTGTCAGTAATCGAATGGTAAGTATCTGGTGTATTGCTCACTGAGTTACATTACAGGTGACACATTAAACCTGAAAGCAACCGTGTCTTCTGCTCTGTTAGATAAGGAATCTGTATATCACTGACTCAGCTTCATTAGTACAAATTTAATCAATTCACTGTTGCATATATATATATGCATGCAGCCAACAATAAAAACAATCAACTTCCATTTAAACAAAAAGAAGAATGTTTTACTTGTGACATCAACAGCTGCAGACATACGATGACAATGAACGTGTGTTCAAAGAAAGTGTTAATTCTTGGATTTGAGAAGTGTTTTTGGTGCTGCCCTTCACACGATCCTCTCCACTTCGTTTTCTAATGGCACAGCCCTGTTTGCCTTTCACACCTGAATGCATCATATCCAGGGAGCTCACAAACACTCTTGTCAGCTCTATCTGCTGTGTGCCCAAGTGATTGCTGTAATCTGTCTCGTTCAGCCGAGGCTCATTTGTATGGGTGGTGGCATTGATCCGTGGCTGCATCTATCTGAACCCCACCTCTTCCTCGAGATGCTTTCATGCAGGAGTGCACCATGTTGAAATGTCACCGTGACACACGCGTACAGTACAAAACCACGTGTTCTTTATTTAAGTGCAGAGGAAAAGTCCAGTAAGGAGGAAGTTGAGGTTTTTATCTAGTTGTTGCTTCGCTCTTCACTTGGTTTTAGTCTTTTTCCAAGATGAAACTTTGCCGTTTAGGGCACTTTATTTATTTCATTCATGTTCTGAAGGGGGAAAATAAGTCTCACACAACCCCCATCCAGGTTTATGATGATGACGTTCGAAACTACACATTGTGATACACATTTATACTGTAAGGCATGGTTGTTCAATTGGCGGCCCTCCGGCCAAATCCGGCCCAGAAGCAACCCCCCAGTGGCCTTTCGTCCATACAACATCCCGACTTGGCTCGGCACGTAAAGGTATCATTTGTAATGATGCTAACAAGCTAGCCCTGGACCGCTGTGTCTCATCAAACCGGTCGATAGCGAGCTACTGTAGCAACGGGAGCCGCTGCTGCATCAAAG
>CAAKHC010004707.1:0-17387 GCA_901007825.1 Macroramphosus scolopax | reverse complement strand
AAGTAAAAAATCCACAATGGCCCCGGCTTTTATAAGGTTAGTCTCGATTGCAGATCAGCACAGAATACAAGAAAATAGATGGAGGACACACACACACACACACACACACACACACACACACAAAGTGGTGTGCAGCCCTCTGTTGAGTGGCAGGGACATGTGAGCCCCTTCACGTTTGCTATTCTGGGCAGGGGAGGGGAAAAGGCGTATGGAAGGGGAGGGGGCGAAGCAGGAGGGAGTAGAGGGTCTTTTCTTTCTGCATGTGGCTGAGCCACCGTGAGGAGCTGCTCATGATTTTGTCTCGTGTTCAGTAGGTTCTTTGTGAGTTTGGCCAAAGCAGCCTTGTGTTTTCTTCCCACACCGGGCTTGAGAAGATGGGGTGCTGCTTTAGTAAAGAGCTCAACCCCAGCCTTCAGAATGAGAGGAGCAGTCTGTTACAGCCACCACGCCACGATGGGTTGAATGAGGTGACAGAGCAGGTCAGGCAACAAGCTGCGGCTATAGCTCAACACGTGTGTACGGAGGAAGAGGAGAGGTGTGTGCCAAATGGACCTGCCCAGTGGAAGCCTGTGGGATATGAGGAAAGACATCCTGAACTGGAAATAAAAGTTTGGACAGAGGAAGCTGTGGTCATCAGTGACGGAACCATGCCGGTTGAGGGGGATCCCAAACCCGGGAGCACTCATAAGGAGGCTATTATTATCACAACCAGTACAAACATGCATACAAACAGGGACACAGCGGCAGACGTGACACTCGCTGTCAGTCCCAGCTGTGAACCGGCTCCCTATATGGTGGTGCCCACAAAGAGTCCGGTCAAACAGAAGATTTTGGAGAATGCCACACGCCGAGCTTTATGGTTCAATCAGCTCCCGGAGAGGCAGAAACACTGTAAGCCAGCGGGCTGTTGGTCAGGTCCTGCCAGGTTACCCTCAGCTAATTGCCAGGGCAACACCAGTGAAGTGTCAGATGACCAGCCGTTGCCAATCAGCGCTTGTCAGGGGAAGCAGCAGGATGATGAGCACCAGGAAGAAAATGGCGAGGAAGCATGTGTCGTTGCAACAACATTGGGTCAGGATTTCGCAGCGAGGACCCAGAGCTTCTACAGCATATGTTCCATTGACGCCAATGACCTTGACCACGACCACGACAATGACCACAGCCAATCCCAAACAGCTGGAGTACCACAGTCCCTGCAGACAGCTGAAGTAAAAACAGCTGCTCTCCCGTGTGAAGTGGAGTCTCCGGTGTCCAACCAATCAAACGAGGCATCTACAGCCTGTGACCAGATGAATATTATGGAACCTAAAATGACCAGCCAGTCACATGATGAGGAACCGGCTTTTAAACAGTCACATGATGCAGAGCTGTCTTCCATGGTCTTATTACAGGAATATTCTGATAGTTCCCTCTCAGTAGAGCAGACTACCATACCTCATCCTGTTGTATCTCCACAGCTGGTTGACCCTCCGTGTGACCTGCAGTCCTTTACCAGCAGTCCTGTAAGCAGCCGGGACCCCCAAGCAACCGCCTGTGACAGCCCTGACATTACTGGAGACTTCAGCCAGACAGCAAAGTTTACAGATGAGTCCATGGGTGACATCTTGCCGAAGGCAATTGAGAGCACATGTGTGGATAAGAGTGAGTGTGTGGAGGGTGAAAGTGTGAAGGGATCAGAGGAGATGATCATTACAGAGGAGTGTATATTTGTGAAGAGTGTGCATGAAGAGTGTGTGTGTTCAGGGGAGCAGGCTGTCTACCCGGATGACCCGAGGGCTGCAGGCGGAGTCTTTACCGCCACGAAGGAAGCATCAGTCATCTTCCAGGAGAACAAATCGGATTCAAGTGTGGATTCTCACGTAAATCCTCTGAACTGTCTTCTGAATGATTCTGAGCATGTAACAGAGGAGCACATCCAAAGTTCACAAGCAGCCAGTGAAACTCCTGAACTGGATAGTTCCAGTCAGAGCCCGAGTTATTCAAATCTTGACTTCAAAGTTCTACACAAGGAGGAGGACATTCTGCCTCTGCCTGGAGGACAGATTGAGTTGGATAAATCCTCCCTGCAGAGTGAGGCCTTCCCTGTGGGGGGCTGTAGAGGCCAAAGTGAGGGAGAGGATGATGGCCATTACAGCACAACAGACCCGAATCTTACCGAAGTGTCCTCAGTCTCCACCATCTCAGCTGCGTCATCACTGTCCAGTGAACTGAACAGCTTTTCCTGCCAAACAAAACCGACAGCTCCCCCAGACTTTTCTTACACCCTATCTAACCATTGTGACTCCTCCACATCTGACGAATTAGATTCCACCGATCCAACATCTGAGTTGATCAGCATTGTGCCTCTTCAAGATGTTGAACCCTCTGAAAAAATCCTCAGGTATGATGACAAAATATTTGATGCTGATGTGGAAACCGTTGGTGGTGTGATTTCTCTTCAAAATTGCTCAGTTGAGCCTTTTCAGGATGTCCCCATGAGCGAAGATGACGGACAGGTAGTCGAAAAAATTAAATCAGAAAAGTCGCAAAACAACAACAAAAGTGTTGTTATTGGTGATTTGACTGTCTCTCGTCCAGAGATGAGTGATGAAAATTGTAACTTGCTGCCTGAGTGCGGTTATGACTGCATGGCTGGCGTTATAAGTATCACTCCTCGGGACTATGAGGAGCAGGAGAAGAGCATTGAGGATTTCCGTGACAGTCTTTTTTCAGAACCTCCTCCTGCCAAAGGTGAGCAACCCGTTCCTTCCTTCTGCTCCCCGCATCCGGCATCCACATCTGTGTGCACGTCTTTTGAGGAAATCGAGCCGAGTTTTTCTTCGGATACTGAAGCTACTGATGATAATGGATGCAACCAACTCCCACTGAAGGTGAATCAGCCAGAGAAAGTGTGTGAGGAAGGAAGTGTGACAACAGTCGCACAGGGGAGTCCGATTGATCAGCCGCTCTCAATGTCAGATGAGCATGAATTATCAAATACAGCAGGACAGCCCTCCCACAGTCCAGGACAGCCCTCCCACAGTCCAGGACAGCCCTCCCACAGTCCTGAACCAGCATCTGATCCCACGGATGTATTTACTGACGGTCTTTCCTCTGACTGTCTCCTGCCTGATTTTATCCTGCAGCATGAAACTGACAGATCATTTGAACCTGCCGATTCATCAGATGGAATTCTCTTGGATAATATTATTGAGATGCCCGAAGAGGAGCAACCTGCACTGGTCAGTGGTACCGCTCCAGAAACTCCCATGTTTACAGTTTCTTGGCCATTATCCGAAAGTGTTGAAGTCTTTGCTGACACCAGCATATGTGACACTTTCATGATTCCTAATGCAACTAGTTGTCAGGACGACAGAATCATGGCTTCAGAGTGCCAGGAGGACAACAACATCCTGGTGGACCCAGGTCAGATTGACTTTTACGCCTCGACTCCATCTTACGAGATTCACTGCCTGGGCCATGATCTGTCGGCAGCTGCTGAGGAGGGAGAGCGAGAAGGAGGGATGAGGGAGATGGTGTCAGAGCTGCTGGGAGAGAATGCAGACTCCTCTGTCTACTGTCTGTACCCCCACCCCTGGATCAAGCTGGGTCTGGAGGAGAGCTGCGGGGGGTGGGCCCAGGGGATGTCAGAGGCTGAGCCCAGCAAGAATGACAGCAAGATGGGCACTGACACAGAGCATATCCCAGCCTCAGTCTCGGAGCTCCAGCCCTCGATGGCTCTGCTGGGAGCCTACCCCTTCAGTACCGTAATGCCTCAGGGATCCTGTGTGTGGGACTGGCACACAGATTGCACTCAGTCTGTAAGTGTCCATTCAACACATGGGACAAAAATGGCCTGCCATGTCTTAGTAGATTATTTATACAACGATATATAGAGCAGGGACAGACACTGGATAGCTCCTGGATAGCTCGAGCAGGCAGTTTTTATACTCCATGTGTACCTAAGATGATCTAAGACAAGTTGTGGCTCACACAGATGTTTGCAATATCTTGGGACATAAACATGTGTTCCAGTTTTTTTTAACATGTATCAATTATGAAATATAAACACTTAATCTTATACAAACATTTTGGCATGAATCACGTACAAATCTTTATTCTGCCATCTTATCTGTTAATATTTCTAATCTTTTCCAGTATGTATAACTGTCCGCATGTTATAATATATATATTCTAATCTTCTATTTTTATATTCATATTCTGTCCGCTGTCTTTTTCTTTCAGGAACCGGTCGATGCCCATGGCCTCAACCCTGAAGCCGAAGTGTGGATTAGTCAAGACTTTAGCTCGGACGTCCCTACGTTCGGCTTCCCACAGCCTCAGCAGCCCTGGATGCACTTCCCCAGCAGTCAGATCAATCATGAAAGTAGGCTTATATTCATTTCACCTTGACTAGATTAAATCAATTCACTTACTTTGTGATAATGAGTTTTAAGCGTTTTTATATAAGATAGAAACGTAGGTTAAAGGACTGTTGCTGTCTGCATGCAGATTACGGTGCAGCTGCGGTGATAAGACCATGTGGGGTTCATTTTTAGGTTACATGCCCGAGTTTGAGCTGGAGAACATGGGCCTGAGTACAGCTGATCCCAGTGCTGTGCACTACCAAATGCTGGCTGCTGAAACTCCCTTTGCTGGCGGAGAGCCCAGTAACCCAGCTGCCACAGGTACACAACCAATTTAATTCATCTTCCAGCTTATAATAACTGTATCTACTTTGTATGCACAGACTCTCAGCGCAGATGACATCATGATTTATTGTAATTTTAGATGATCTCAAACAACAACTACAGACTATTTTGGGGTCCTGCCTGACCAGGTAAGGACTCTCAATACGCCATTTCCTGCAGTTCTATTGAAGAAGGCCTTTTATTCAGTTTTAATCTGAGATAAAGTAATAAAATGTATTTGCTATTTATTTATTATTTCAGACAGGCCTGTTCTTGTCTTTATAATGAATTATCATGTGTTTTGTCTCCGTGTCTAATATGTTGGTGTACATGACTTTTTGAAACGTCTCCCAGCTGCAGTGATTCTTCTCACGGGCAGTTCTCTCTCCACAGGGAGCACCTTTGCAACGACCTGTACATCCAATCCCAGATGGACAGTGACCAGTACGTCTCCATCACAACTCTAGCCAGCCTCGAAAAGATCAAGAATCTCTGCACAGACCTGGACCTCATCTCAGAGATTGTGACATGTCAGTGTTTATTTCTCCACTAAAGTGTCTGACTTCCATTTATTGTTCAACTTTGAATTCGCAATGGAAAATCAAAAACAAGCAAAATGTTGGAAATCTTTTCGCTTTGGGTAGTTTGTCTTTACACTAATTATATTTGGAAAACAAATGATTGATGTAAGATGTTCAATCCTACACAACAAAGGTCTTTTCATGAAATTATTTCAAAGAAAAACTGCAAACATCCAACAAGCCAATGTTGTGAGAGGGATGCAAGATGATTTCTCTGAGACACTCTCCTTGTCTTTGCCCGACAGCCCTGCCACAGGTCCAGGTGGCTCCATGCGGACAGAAGGTGCGACCCAGACAGAGTCGATGTATCATAATCCTGCGTGAGGTCCCTGAAGCCACACCTCGTGAGGTAAGAGCCCCCTCTCTCCTCTGTCTTTCTTCAGCTTCTTCATTTGAAAGTCATTCTGAATGTGGGTTCTTTACATTTTTTCATGCTGTGGTGCATATTATTGTGTTGTTATACAGGAAGTGGAGGCTCTCTTTGATGAGAAGAACCTGCCCAAGTACCTGAGCTGTGAGTTTGTAAGCAACGATAACTGGTTCATCACCTTCAAATCAGAGGCTGATGCACAACAGGTAATATACAGCTGACTGTTGTCTCCCTCTTTACTCAGAACTGTGTGATCATGTGAACTTTTAGGACCATCAAAGAGTCACAGTTGGCATGCAAAGTAATGATCTCTTTAGATCATAATCTCGTGTTGTCCCTGGTCTGTGCATGTCCTCAGGCCTACAAGTACCTCAGAGAAGAGGTGCAGATGTTTAAGGGAAAGCCAATCATGGTGAGGATAAAGGCTGAAACCATGCCAGTCCCTTCCTATGCTCCAAAGAATGCCTACGGACCGGTCCAGCTGGACAGCTGCAGTAACCCTTACAGCCCCTACTTTGCCCCAGCCCCATATCAGCAGCCCTACCCCGCCCACTTACCGGGACAACACCTGTATGAATACACCGATGAGGTGCAGGCTGCGTCAGGATACTCCGAATGTGCTGAGGTGAGTCTCCATGTTGAAATTGTCTTCTTTGATCTTTGAATACTGTTAGTGTAATACAATGAGTTGTTAAATGTGAAAAGAGTTCCACCTCTGTGGTCCCCTCTCGTCTTGTTTTGGGGAATAGGTCATTAGCAGTGTGATTTGGTTTTCATCAGACATGTTTTGTTTCTGTCTCAAGTCACTGTTGGTGAATGACTTCATGAATGGATTCCCAGCAAGTTCCAACTCCAAACGTCACACCCCTCACAGGTCCAGGTACTTGTTAAATTAGAATGTTGTTGAAGTAATTGTCATATGAAAGAACCCAGTAAGACTTGTGATATGTGCTCACTGGCATTTGTAATTCATCTCTTGCAGGAGAAGCTCGAGGATCTCGAACTCTGACCGTTTGCAGAATCAGAAGAGTCCCTCTCATGTGCCCGAACAAGCACCAGGGGAACGCTCCGCTTCCCCTCCGAGGCCGGGTCGAGGGCGGGCAGGGGGCAACACGCGTCGTCAGGGTAGAGGTGGAAGGACAGAGTCAAACAAATGCGTTGTGTCACCCACTTCTGAGGGAGGAAGGTAACAAAACATCAGTTCAAAACCCTGTTTACTACTAGTACATGTTGAACATGTATGAGAAGAAGTAAAAGGCTGAGCCGCTGCAACTTCTTCAGTGGCAAAAAACTTTGTCATGTTATCAAGGTGTTGCCGTAGTTACAGCCGTGAGTGCGACAACATAGAGAGGTAGTGTGTGCACTCATTATTGTCAAAGTTAACCTTGTCAAGCTTCACTTAGAATAGTCGGTACCACCTACACTAATTGCATATCTGAACATGTATATATAGTAGTTGCACAAGTACCCGAAGCTGAAGTACCTACAGCAGTATGAATGACACTGTAATATCACTGCTCTACTCTGAAGGAGAGAATACTTCAGCCAAAGGAGGAGAGAGAACACGAGGTCGGGGGACATGTCTGCCGGCATTTATCATGTAAGTAGCCAGATTAGTTTGTGATGATCACTTTGTTGAAACTAAGTATTGACTGTGTGTGTGTGTGTGTGTGTGTAGAATGCATCCAGTCGGTCACCTCCCCGTCAACCTTCCCCTCCTCAGCTTGGACTGAATAGCTTCCCTCCTCTTTGTCCACAAAGAACCTCCATAGAAGCAGTATCTTCAGCTCAAGGCCCAGTCAAGGTAATTAAGTCAGTCTCCCTCTCTGCCAAGTAACTGAGTCATTCAATCTTACACTGTGTAATACCTTCACAAAGAAGAAAACACATACAAGCACCAGTGCTGAACTGTCTTTCTCTTATCACAGGATCCAGTCAAAAGCTGCAGCCCCTGCACTTCCTCGCCAGCGATGTCACAAGAGCCTCAGGAAGTCCCTCAGCAGTAAGTATCCACGAGATAACAGCTGGATGACGATGATTAACAACAGTTGCTGCACTAGCTGTTCTGGTTAATTCTCTGATATCACTCAAGGTTTTCTTACTCTTCACAACACGACACGCTTGCCAAGCTCCTAAAGATATTTGGCAAATGTCAGGTGTCCACTTGACAAACGATTTGTGATACGTACATCACGCTGTGGCAGCGTTTTAATCTCTTTGTCCCAGCAGGATTGTGAAGGAGAGAATAGAGATGACCAGTGTGGCCAAACCTGCTCCGCTCAATCAGGAACCAGTCACAGTAAGACTTTTCAGACTCCGTTGTAGCTAGTCTACAGTGAAGAAATGAATGACGAAATGATGTGCACGTCTATTGGTCTTGTTGCACAGGGCTATCTGAGGTTCAGGGTAGAGAAGACAGAGACTTTAATACTTTAAAAGCCATGTTAGATCAGCTTTAGCATCCTGCTTGAAAGCTATTAATGTGCAGGAGAGGAAAGGTGTATCAGAGACACTGACACCCACTTGTGCTCTGATTGGCCAGGAGTCCAAGAGGCCGAGCTACGCTGAGATCTGCCAGAGAGCTTCTTGCAACGACTCGGTGCTGCCTGCTGACCACGTCTCCCCTGAGACAGAGCACCACCCAACCTATCCAGGCCTAACCTCTGACCCTGCTCCGTTGCCACAGTGATCATGCGGGATGAAGAAGAAGACACTTATGGACTTTTTTGTCTTCCTGAGTGTCAGAATCTAAACCGGAAGTTTAGAATGTTTTATCGCATCATACAAACAGTCTGCACATTTATTACTAAGAACAACCAGGGGAATGAAGTGTTCACAGTGTTGGATGATTGTTAGGATTTATTATATTCAGCACCAGCAAGAGTATCAGTACGTAGGAGGAGTGTTGGTACGGGGTCACGAATCTCTCAGGATTTTGGTTTTTAAGTTTGATCTGCCACTTTGCGTTTATTTTATTTCTTGATTTGTTGTTCAGATCAGTTTATTTAGGGAGCCAGGTTCTGTTTTTATTTAGTCGTGTTTTGCTGGTTATTTTACTGCTGTTGGTGTGTGGGTGTTATTTCGCTGTTCAGCGTGTTCTGATAGGATTTTGAACCGTTTTTTTTTTTTCTTTCTCTTTCTCCCATGAATCTGTTATTCTTTCGTTTACAGATTTGATACACATGATTGCTTTCTCTCACACGGTTTGTTTCTATTAGCCTTTCAAATGTCGAACTGTGAAGACCTGTACTGCAGCGTGGTCCAATATGTGGGAGGATCAGATCTCTGCATTAACTTGATCTCACTAGTCCAGGAGTTGAATTTTGAAGTATATTTTCCAGTTAAAACACTGTATATCACACGTTTATCTCTGCATGATTATCATTTTTTTTATTTTAGGATTTAATTTATGTGATATTTTTATTTATGAGTGCTTTTGTGTATTTTTGAGTGCTTCTGTCTGCTCAGATGCCACTGAGCAGGACGCTGTATTTTAAACACGAATGGGCTCTTTTTAGCTCACTGCACAAAGGGAAGCTGCTTCTGACTGGGCAGGTTAATTAGTGTCAATGAGCAACCACTGATATTAAAATCTTTTAATACAACATTTTTAATGTTCTCAGTTGTCATAGAGAATTTGAGCAGACATGATTGTCGCAGTTTCTCTGTACAGATGTATATAATGAGAAAATATTAAAGTGCCTTTTAGAATTTGAAAATATTAGTTGTGTGATTATCAATGTTGTCTCAAACTTAATGTGTAACAAGAGATCTGCTGATATTCCTTACGCATTTCTTTAGAAGATTTAACTTTTTTTTATTGTATCTCTAGCTCTAAATAACTTTCTGCTCTCCATTTTCACCTTTAATTCTTCACCATCACAGCACTGAATGTGCTCTCACCAAACTGAAGCATCAGAAGACATCCAGTTGGTTGCAGTTCTCCCTGCTGGCCAATAGATGGCAGATGAGTCACATCATAATAGTCATTACTGTACTCCATTATCTGATCCCACCACTTGTTTACAATGAGGATGATTTGATTCCTTGTTGGCTCCATGCCTAATGAACGGGGTGAAGAATGCTAATGGCATGCACAATTTTTGAACAACACATTTGCACACATTTATGTGCCATCACTACATTAGGCTTGTCCAATCATATAGGACTTAATTAAACGCAGTTTGACCTTTTAATATTCATCCCATTATTCATTGTAGCTTCGGTTTACACATATGTTGAAACTAGAATGAGCCAGGAAAACTGAAAAGAAAGAGCAAGACCCGTGATCATTTTAAATGTAGCACATCTGAAATCTTTCATCTGGACAATTAAAAGGTTTGAGCTGGAGCTTTTGGAACCATATATACACTGTAAACTGTTCAAACGTTTTCAAATGGGAATATTTAGTTTGTCGGAATACAAGAGTGAAGTCTAAGCAAAGAAAACCACCAACATTACAGTGGACAAATGAATAAATTATTAAAATAAAAAACGTATTTTTTTAAAGAGATAAACTCCAAAGTCAAACATATTTAATACTCAAATTAAAAATAAAGACAAGCTGTGTATTTCGGTTCATCGCTCAGTCAGGTGTTATTAAATGCAGTAAAAACACACCGTCACTCTGGACTAGGTGTGGTTGCTCGCTGCGCCCCCTGAAGGTGATGAACGGCACCGCCTCCTCCCGCCTTCCCTCCCTCCTCCGAAGAGTCACGTGACGCATCTGTAAGAAGCTGCAAACGGCGCTGACTCGGGTCTGCGCGAGCCTCATCATCATCATCATCATCATCGTCATCACTACCAGCACCACAACCACCGCAGCGACAGCGAACAGAGCCGACCAACCTACTGGGTCTTTACCGATTCGAGGACCGGGCGCCATGGCGGGCCCCCGTTAAAACGAGACCCAGATTTATCGTCTTTGTTCTCCCTCGACGCCTCGCAGTTCTACGCGCCTCCGCCGAGGAGGGGCCGCCGAGGAGAAGCTTTCCCTTTCCGAGCGGAGGAGGAGCAGGAGGCAGGAGTAGCAGCAGCAGCAGCGGCGGCGGCGGCGGTAGTTGAAGGTGTTTTCAACGGTACGAGCCGAATGGCGGACCGTGAGGCGTCGCCGATACCGTTGGAGATCCGAGCCCGGCTGGCGGAGCTGGAGCTGGAGCTGTCAGAGGGTAAGAAATTAATTCAAAAAAAGGGGGGGCGAAAGGCGCAAGCCTCTTTCCCCCCTCCTCCTCCTCCTCCTCCTCCTTTCCCTCGTTATCCCGTTATCTCATCACCATCACCATCCACACCGGGAGCCTACCGACTAACGGAATCTAGCCGTTCTTTCCTGCGGCTCCCACCTCCTCCTCCTCTGCGTGCCCCCTCCCACTCCTCCCATCCAGATGTTTGTCAGTCAGGGACCGGCCTGGCCGGCTCACTGTAGCCGGGAGAGGATGAGGGCAGAGCGGGAACCCAATGCGGGATTCGACCGCTGCTCTTTGTCTCTGTGGCGTTGCAGCTAAAAAAAAAAACACCCAACCGGGCCGTTCGCCCTTTTTGGGTCTGAAAACCAACCCCTCTTTTGACCTTGAGATGTTGACACAGTCGGGCGAGTCTACCTGTGCATGTGTGTGTGTGTGTGTGTGTGTGTGTGTGATGGCATTGCGATGCAACGCTGCGTGACAGAGCAGCACAGAGGGGCACTCGGGCTTTTGATGCCAGTGATCTGAACCTCCTGCTACGGTGTTTTTTAAGGCCTGCAGAGCAGCTGAGGATGAGGAGGATGCTTGGAAATATAGTGTCGAAGCAGACTCTCTTGTTTTTTCCATACACAGATGCAACACACACGCTCCCAATGGGCCATTGAATCACATTCGCAGCTGCTACAATGCAACACATCTCAGATAGGAACACAACTAACTTATATAATGGGAATGACATATTTAATTCATACAGGCTACGGAAGGCCTATTTTGTGAGAGAGGAAGCCTAGATACATACTGGATATGAGCCACCATGTTGCCTGGCATTTTTTTTGTGCATGACTGTATGTTAAGGTGTGTGTGTGAGGGGCATTTATATGTAACTGCGGTTGTCACACCAGACTAGGGTTAATTACGTTGTTTGGCCTTGCAGTACAAATCAGATACTGAACGTGCTGGAGATTTAGGTTCCGTTTTACTTGTCTGCAAGTCTGCACAGAAACCTGCCTCTCCTGCAAGGATGTGCAGCTGGAAATAACGTCTAGGTCGATGCAGAACAGGAGCTGTTTCAGGTTGTAAGTTCTGGGGCAAATGCTGAATAATTTAGCATGAAAATGGTCACATTAATACGAACAGACAATCAGGAATCAGCAGCTTTCATCCAAAAAAACATCAGCGCTGGGCTTTGAAAACAGGGAAAGTAGTCAAACCTTATACATCAAACTGTCCCGTTTCCTTCTGATCAGCCTCATCATTCATAAAAGCCTTCATTTTCTCTCACTGCAGTGACACACACACACACACTATGGCAGCTGCAGGCCTTTTGCAGCTCCGAATCGAGCCGAGAGTGTTTATCAGAGCAGAACCTGCTGCTGTTATTATGATGGAAACGTTAGAGCACATGAAACACTCCAACATTCAGGAGTATTTAAATGTGAGTGTGTGTGTGTGAGGGGACTGACGGGAATATTGGTGGATCGCAGCAGGATGAAACCCGACAGGCCTCCTGATCGGGTGATAGACTATGTGTGTGTGTGTGTCGGGTGGTGCTCATCAAAACAGGGTGAGACTGTGTCTGCTATTGGTTTGTGACTTCCCATCACTTTTGGAGGCTTCTTGTGTGATCATTTCAAAATAAGAGCGTGCTAAGAATGGATGGGCCTTAAAATCATGAAATATATTTAAAAAAACACCTTTAATATACTCAATTCTTTCCATTCTCTTGTTCCAGCGTCTCAATTATTTCCTGAATAATCTGAAATTATAAACTGGAGATGCACAAAAATACAGATCTATATATTCAAGGAGTGAAGGTTGCCATGGCAACTCCTATTGGAAAAAGTTGCACGCTATTATCAACTACTTGTCGTTAAGGTTAGGGGACACTCGTGGTTCTTTAGAGGACAGTCTTTACTTACTGATAGAAATGGACCAACACTTTCAGTCACTTCAGTGGGGGAGTTTTTGAGAACGTAAAAAAACCCTGAAATTGCCTGCTGCCATCAAACAACTATTCCAAAGAACAGTGTTGAATGTGATCAATCAACACAGACACGCTTTCAAATAGACTCGCTGTCATTGAAATGCTGACTGAGGAACCTTGGTCTTATTTGACAGGTTGCTCTGTGAAATGAAACTTTTTATTCTTCGTCTTTGAGAAGGCGAAGCGGCGCTCCACCTGTTTATTAGATAAACTCAGCAATCAGCTGAGCTCCGGCAGATAAGCCTGTCTCCCGCTCCCTCGCTTAGTGTCGCGTAAATCACATCATCTCTGCCGCATTACTGTGACCTCTAGGCATTAAGTCGACGTTCTCGACTGTTTTGGAGTGTTTTAGCTGGCGCTCTTATGCAGAGAGACTTTCAGCGAACGTGCAGATGGGACATTCGGAGCAGTAGATGGACTTGTGGGGGAGAATCTGCGAGCTTTGAGTTACAGGGCTGCTGCTCTAACAGCACCGCCACTGATCAAGAATCTGCAGAAGGCCACGAGCGTCAGCGCCGAGGTCCAACAGACCCCGAAGTAATCATTAAAATCTCATACCGTAAATGGAAGCTGTTGTATACTTGAAATACTTTTGTTGTGTTTGATGTCCATGGGAGATTATTTTATGTGTGTGCAGTCGCCAAAAATACGCTGAAGCCGGGTTTGTGTGAGGTTCCTTTGAAGCGCCTTGAGATCAGTGGATGATGTTAAATATTCAACTGTCTGAGAAACAGAATGAAACGGATTTAAAAACAAGGGAATGTCCACACCTTTATGTCCAAGGTGCTGCTCAGGTGCAGAACTGCAACGAGTGTGATGCTTCACCTCCAGTTCTTTAGGAGCTTTGGAAATTGCAGTCGTTGTATTTTCCTAATTAACAATGCAGCCAAAGTTTGTATGCGTGTGTGTATAACAATGTGCATCTGTGGCCCAAAGCGGTGCATTCCAGGTCAGCATACACTTGTTCTTCTAACCCTGCAGTGCCTCCCTGTGTAGAAAATTACCATTTTTGTACGGGGCACGTTCATGAATAATCTCCGATGAATTATTCTCTGCCGTGTAATTAAGTTGATGAAGCTCAATGGATGAGACAAAAGATGCAAAAGGTTTTTTACACTGCAGGAACTCGCGGGTCATTTCAGGGAGGCCTGCACCTTTGTGTTCTCGTGCCTCAGGTCTAGTTGTTTGGGCAACCTCAGTCTGTTTACAGGCAGGATGAGGCTGGTGTCCATCACTGTATTTTACTTTGATGTAAACATCAGTCACATGGTGGCTGCACGGAGAAGAACTAACGACCCGGAAGTCATCTGTCAGTTGAAATAATGTGTGGAAGATAATTCAGCAGAAGCAGCAGCATTTCCCATTTTTACTGAGCAAGAACGTCTCTGTCCAAACCAGCCGGCTGAGGTGAAGCAGAAAAAGACTTAATACAGCCATTTATTGTGGTTTTACGTCCTGTCAGCCTGAGTCCTCCCGTCCTTTGCGCCACCCGGCGAATGGTCCGAGTTGGAGACCTGGAACCGGCTGCGGTGCAACGTTGATGGATGGTTTGCATGCAAAGCTGTGATAAAAGCAGCATACTGGTGTCGCCTGATATTGAGTGCTGAAACAATCAATCAATAAAGTAAACGTACTGCTTCTTCAACTTTCTTTCCTTGTAAACGACCTCAAATTAGAACAACTTGTCGGACAATTGATTTTGGACTAATTGGCTGTTGTTGTAATGAATTGTGAGTTGCAACCAGACTAGTGACCACAGTTAGGAGGTTGTAGGTAATAAACACTTTGAAGTGTTGCAAGTTTTTGGATTTAAGAAAAGATGCTGATTCGACAGGATCAATAAGTTTGGGATGTTCAGATGATGATGGACTCTGACGCCTGTTGATTGAATGTCATCGTCCTATTTGACCTGTGAACCTGTGAGTCCGAGCAGGACTCTGTCAATGAAACATGGAGGAGGCGTCGCTTCGGCCGTTTTGTGTGTTCGTGGTTCTCGAACGGGAAGTTAAACCGGTGACAGCTCCGTGATCGGTGCGTTGGCGTGTCATCAAAATAGAACATTTGTCAGTTGTCTGTTGTGCAGCCAGTCGGCGATGACGCGTGCGTGTCCGTCAACTGGCTGCTCAGCCTCATTAGACCACAATGAACGGAACAACAGCGTGGGCCGGATCTGACTGCTAACGTGGGAACTGAAATCACGATATTGAACACACCAAGTTCCCTGCACATAAACAGTAGTTAGCAACAGTAGATCAGCTCAGCCTCAATTAACCAGCCTGCTAACAGGTGTTATGATATGAAAGCATGAACCTGCTTAATGCTGCTTTATGGATTTAAATGTAAAGTGATTTTGGCTCCATGTTGTTGGTACCGTGGGAGGAAGTGGAGGCGGGCTGTCTGTGATATATATACAGTCTATGGGGCAAAATGATAAATCCTCCTCACTGACTCACTCACAGTGGAGAGGATGTATTAATACAGAGGTAGAGCATCTCTGTTGTCAGGTCTCTTATGATGAGTACAAACACTGCACAGTGGAGAGGGGTCACATAGCTACTTGAATTCAATAGTTATGGGTCTGTAAGAGACAAATCCCGAACCTCGTCCTGCCTGCGCCCCCCCGGTTTCATACCTTATCATCTTGTTCTTCTACAAGACTGCCAGGTTGGATGTTACCAAAGAAGTCTAAGCTTTGGCGTGAAGATCGATCTGAGTCTAGTTAGGATTCTATTTTTTAACTTGAGATCGGGGTGTCGTGTTGTTGATCACATCTTCAGACAGTAAATCTCTAAGAGGTTCATTGTAAAAGGAAGCAAAAGGGTTATTTGTTCTCAGGCATGATGTGATTTCTGCTGGGGTCTGCAACAAACCAGCATGTTCCCTTACGTCCAGAGAATATTCACTCCCACTCGGCCATACTAGGATCCCAAAGATATCTGGATTAGATGTGCAGCCCTGTTCATAGTTTCAGGCTCATATATGAGCAGGACGTTGTGCTGAGTCACCAGGACGCCCTGGTTTTCTCTTCTCTTTACTGTTGTTGACGTGACACTTGGCTGCCACTGTGTGTGTGTAACAGATATTCCTCACGTTGTGGGGACGTCACTGGACATCCACTTCATTTTGGGGATGTGAAGACTCGGTTTACAGTACGATGAAGGTTACATTAGTTAAGTCTAAAGGAAGTGAATGTAATGTCCTAAGTAATGGGAGTAATGACAGTGTTTTTGTGTGTGTGTGTGTGTCCGCGTGGCCCCTGGGTTTATAGTGGACACATGCATGGGGGCGCTCTGCATTCCACACGGGTCCCTGCATGTGAGCATGACAGCCCAAGGTCCCAGCGCATGACACATGCTTCAGTAGTCTGCGTGTGTGTGTGTGTGTGTGTGTGCGCGTGCGTGCGTGCGTGTGAGTGCGTGCGTGCGTGCGCGTGCGTGCGTGCGTGCGTGCGTGCGTGCGTGCGTGCGTGCGTGCGTGCGTGCGTGCGTCTGCTGGAGGTAGATTCGGTTACCATGGTGGCTTTGTGTGTGCGGACTGGCTGTTTGTGATGATTTGATAAGAACAGAGAGAGTGAGATCAAATAAAAGCAAGATGTTGAAGAAGTGGCAGCAGAATCCAGCAGAGAAACAAAGAGAGAAACAAAAAGGTTTGAGATGAAAAGATGAAGATGCAGTGATGATGTTCGGGGGGGGAGGGGGGAGCTGTATGGATGAATTTGATGATGTTCATTGGCACTCAGCTTTGAATAGAAGAAATAAATTATAAAACACTAAAGGGACTTCAGAATGAAGCCTGATCGTTGCATCTCTTGTCAGTTCGTCTGTTTTCTTCTTCCCCGTCAGAACCTGACAAGTAGATGACAAGATGATTCCCACATGAACGTGTTGACACTGAGAGATAAAACAACTTGATTAGCAAGATTATGAATCAAATCAAGAACTCTGATCAGAGACTTGATGCCAGTTTTAGACAGTTTTTACTCGACATTGTGAACAACAAAGGTGCTTAGGTTGATCATCCAACTGGAATCACAGATTAGTGATGTGTTAAATAAACTGATAGAATAGAATCTGCAATAATTCTTATAATCAAATGATCGTTTGAATCACTGGGTTGGACAACAGCAGGCTGTTTGATATTGTGAGGGTTATTTTTAGAACGTCTTGCAGACGGCACAGATGATCAAAGCACATCAATCCTCCCTGCATACATTCAGCAGCTGCAGCTCTGGATAATCTCTGGTAAGAAGTGGCAGAAGAACATCCATGAAAGAAGATTATCCTTATGTCCTATAAGGATAAAAAAAATAAGTGTGGATATGTTTACTTCCGACGACGTCATATGTTGGTGGTGAATCTGCCAGAAAGGAGTTTTCAGAGAGTTTTTAGCGTCGCTACATAATCTGGCTTCATAATCTCAGTGGGCAGAAAATCCACAACCAGCCGCCGACCACTCTCTGTCAGCTGTGTGCCATTAAACCAGTCGAGTATCACAGCGCAGCGAGGACGGGATGGATGGAGGAGGAGGAAAGTCATTCGTCTGCCAGTACAGACTGGTACGACACACACACACACACACACACACATCAGAGACACAAACATA
>CAAKHC010004706.1:59545-75132 GCA_901007825.1 Macroramphosus scolopax | reverse complement strand
CATCATACTTCCATAAACCAAGCTGTTGTTCATCTGTGAGATTATTATCCTCTGTGATGTCCACACACACACACACACACACACACACACACACACACACACACACACACACACACACACACACACACACTACTGTCCTGCTGTCACTGTGGCTGTATGTTTCTGGTGTTAGTACCGTGTGGCTGCGTTCTTCTGTTATCTTACTGCTTTGACCTGGAGGCTTAGCGTCTAAGCCCGCTGGCCATCAGCATCAAGCACCCTCTCTGACACAAGTCTAAACTCGATGCACTGTCGAGCCATGAGAAAATCCCTTTGGAACTGTGGGAATCTGCAGTTATTATCACAGCCTCTCTGTCTGTCTCCACCTCTTCCTTTCCTACATCATAGAACCGTCTCTGAATATACAAACCCAGAATAGCGAACGAGAAAGTTGCTGTCGTTGAATTCTGTGTGGTGAATCATTCACAGATGAAGGGTCTGTACAGTTGGATGACCCCAGCTGATGCTCGGGGTTAGGGACCTAAAGTCTGTCTGTTTATCAAAAGATTAATCATTGTCATTGTAACCGGTCCCCTCCTCTTTTTCTGCAGGATTGTGGAGATCTTCAGTCGAAGGCTTCAAGGTGAATGACCAAATAAGTTGTGCATTATTCACAGACGTTGACTATAATCAGAGCACTTTTCTGCACTTTAGAATATAGAGTAACGTCTGCATGTGTCCTTTTGTTTCTGTCAGTTCAAGAGCGTCTAACCAAACAGATTGCAGTGGGAATATCAGAGGCTCTGCAGCCGAAAGGTGTCGCTGTGGTTATTGAAGCAGCGTAAGTGCACACACACACACACATACACACACACACACACACACACACCTCACAGGAAAATTGTGAATGGTTTCATTATAATATTTGTTCTTTAGTTTAAACAAGTAGCTGAAAGTCTTCTGTGTTTGCAGGCACATGTGTATGGTGATGCGCGGCGTCCAGAAGATGAACAGCCGCACAGTGACGAGCACCATGTTGGGTGTTTACCTAGAAGACCCCAAAACCCGGGAGGAGTTCTTGACCCTCTCCCAGCACGTCTAACAAGTCCGCCCTTTATTACTGAGCCCCAAACAAAGAAAAAAAGTATGATGCAGCTCAACACTATAAAGCTTGAAAGATTTCAGCCCTACTGCTGAAATCCACCATGTGAAATCACTGTGAACTCAGTAGGACTAGAACTCTTCTCCTTAGTGCCTTTAGTAGATATTTGATGGTTCTACACGGCAATATTGCTCAGTTTGATATGTGAGTGCAATGTGACATCTTTTATTTTGTGCTTTTTTTAATCCTGTGCTGTCACATATTTCCTTGCTATATTATTGTATTTAGTATCCACTGGTCGTAATATTTGTCATTTATACATCTTTGTATCTAAATCCCTGTAATATATAACATTTTAAAAAGATACAAATCAAGTTATTATGTGTGTACTCCAAAGAGTAGAACAGATGGATGGATGTTATATCTTTGTTTTTTATCTGTGTTCTCTGTTGTACGTATTTTCAAGGTTCTTTGCCTGAATAAAATCTAACAAACATGATGGAAGATTCCTTTATGTATTATATGCATGCATAAACATTAACATATAGTATACCCCTTTCTTTTAAATAAACTGCAATACTATGACAAATAGTATATTGTGCATGCTATATAAGTGTGTTGTAAGCTAGGCGAGACACAGATATGTCAAATCTAAATATTCAAGGCAATGAGGGTCTCCACTGAAATAATATTGTACTGATGTCCTTAAATGCATCACACAGCAGCATAACAAAACCTCCCAAGTCAAACATTATAACTGCATTAGTTAGAGACATATGTTTTTGTACCACTACAAAGTAAATCAATAATGAGACATGGACGTTCGTGCACACGTAGTTGGAGGCCTGAGGGAGAGCGTGGCCTTTAAATATCAAAAGGAGCCTGTCATCAGACTGGCTGTTAACTTTAACCTTTATCTCTGATTGTACCGGGGTCAACCCTGAGAGTGCAGCATGCAGCTTTTAAATATGAGTACGTCAGAGTAAACCAATTATTACAGGCGGACAGGACGTACATGCGTGAGCCATGAGAGACTAAAATTACATACACTGTATGCCTTCAGGCAGAGGCTCAAAATAACTCAAACAGCTTCATGTTCAATGCTTTAATTCACCTCAAAATGCAACACTTGATATATTACATACGGAAATATTTTAATTAAAAAATAAGCAGAAATCGAAAAGTACATACTGAAATTGACACTGACACAACATCTAGAAGCCTTGGCTAAAGAAACAAGTGGTAACTGGAGGCGTGTTTGGGGTTAACAGTGCTTGCCCTTGTATGACCACTCCAGTGACACTTCATAAGATTATATAATGAGATGATAAAGCCATCTCCAATCTCTCTTTCACTCAGGTGGGAGGAATGACAATACAGAGTAGAAGCTGTCCATCACAGGGCATTGTGGGAAAACACAAGAAAACACCTCAATCCCAATCCTGCTTTCATCACTGGTCCATGTTCAACACGCAGTCACACAGATGTCTGCTTGTAGTTCTTGGTGTCCAAAACTTTCTTTCCACACATTGCGCAGATTCCTGGAAAGACAAAAGACAAACGTTCTTATGAGGAGTAGGGACCTGATTTTAAATATCCTGAAGGTAGTCAGCAAGATATATCACCATGGTAACCTATGCTGTAGACCTAAGCCCGGATCATAGATTTATATTCCACATTAGGTAAGGCTTATGGTTTGTTCTTGATTTAATCATCCTATTCCCAAACCTCTCCATGTCTGCGATTGGACCTTCGGTGCCAACACCCCCTATGAAGAGAACACGCTCATAACTGGACTGGAAAAACCTGAGTTGATTTAATGAGCTGATAACCATCAGCGCTTACGCACAATTGCAGATGCAGATACACTGCTTCATAATACAGGCCTCAGGCACTGACATATTAAGAGAAGTGTATACAGTATTTGAGGCGGGGCCACATTCATGCCAATTAAAGCTGCTCAGAGGTGCATGAAACGAAAAAATATTAGGGTCTAAATCTTTTATATTCGAAGGTCATCTTCTTATTTTAACTGGGATTCCATCTAATCTAATCTAATCTAATCTAATCGCAGAGAGAAACATGCTCTCATAGGGAAAAAACACATTGTGAAAGGTAGCTAAAAGGGATTTTGGCTCACACATTGAGTAAACTGTCCCAGGAGAATGAATCTATACCTTTCTTGTAGGCACAGCCCTGGCAATAGTGTGATCCAGACTGATGAACTGAGCTCTTGCAGATCCTACACGTTGCAAAGCCTGTCTTGCTGTAGGGGTTAAACCTGTGGGGAAAATGTGAGACACTGCCTTAACTTGTAGATACAACAGAAAAAAATATAGTGACATTTCCTCACAAATTAACCCCTTGATTTTAAGTCTATGTGAAGACACTCACCTGGCTTTCTTAGAAGTCAGCATCTTATTTTCATTGAGCTTGCGCCCCCCGCTTTCTATGATAAAGATGCAGAAGGAACACCAATAAATATTTTCATCAAGATAACATTAGATTACAACATGTCTGCTCTATCCAGGCCAAAATAATATCCAGTGTGAGGATAGAAAGTAGAAAGTGATGTGTTTCTTAGCTCTGTTATTGTACAGATTAATGCTGTTTATCTGTACTTTAGAATCAATACGTTTTATTGACCTGTTGTATTTCGTGCTCCATCCTTCCATGTGTCAGGGGTGATGACCCGACCAAGCTTCTTTTCACCTGAAACAACAGAAATTACATAACGACGATGAAAACAGTTAGCAGTCACAGTGTTAGCTTCCAACAAATCTCCAGCAGTCGCTAATAGAAAGAATAATATAAGTCACATTTGTAGATCTGAATAATTTCTTGCACTTACACTTTTCACAGACCATCTTCGATCCGTGTTTGTCGAAAACTGGATTTTTAGAGGATTCGTCGAGATCGACGAGGATTGTTGGCTAAATCCTAGCTTGCTATATTTGTAAACTTCCGGTCTTCTTCTTCTAGAGAGTTTTGGTGGTGATAACGCTGAGAGGCGTATTACTGCCCTCTGCAGGACAAACGTTTTTCTACCACCAGTATGTAACACAATTTGTACAGATTAAGTGCATTTAAATGACATAAACATAATTACGAGTACACACATATTTTTGGAATACATGCCGTAGCATACAATTATTTTATGTAATGTGTATATTGCTGTTATATTTCAACTTAATTAGTATTATATTGTTTTGAGTTCAACTACATTTTTGGGATAGAACCTTCTGCTTTTATTTTGAAGTCCAACCGGAAGTGTTCTATATTTACGGAAGTTCAGTAGTACCATCAATGGACGGTGTTACTCTGTACACCCGCAGTTAAATTGACATTTTAAAGTCTTTATTTCAATACACTAATTGTTTCGTATTGTAGATACATACCGTAACCATCATGTGGGACCATGAAATCAGAGCCATGGCGTCCACTCACGCCATTATCGCCGCCTCGGTGTTCATGGCGACCGTTTTACCTGTGGTGCTCGTATCAGGCTTCTCTGTCTACGGGACTCACCTGCTGTGGCTCTACTCGGTGTCCGGAGCGGTGACAGCGGTCAGTGTGGCGGTATTCTGGCTCCTCGGCATCTCGCCGCCCACCAAGAAGCACACGCTGGGATACAAGGTACAGTTATCGAAAAAGAATCGTTGTTTAACTGTTGTGATTAACCTGACAATTTGCTTTTAGCATAAATGTCGTGGTTGTTTTTGACGTAAAGGAAAGCATTAACTTCTAATCACACAATTTACGGCATTTCAAATTAGCAGTGGATCATTTGGTTCCAGGGCGATTGAGGACAATATAATTGAGTGGAAACAAACGTTTTCCATGTTTGTATAAAATGTATAATTTCTGCCCTGGCTACAGTATTGATGCAAATATGGTGGAACAAGTATGTTTTGGTGTATTCTGGCTTCCAGGTCAAGCAAGGTTTGCAGATTGCATCTTAAAAAAGATATTCATTGTTATTTTGTCACCTTTTGAAATAATGTCCAAGGTTTAACTCTGAACTGGTGTAAAATTGCAATTCCAGCAGATGTCACCAAAGTACAACTTCTCCATGAATCAAACTTCTCTCCCCAAAAGAACATCAATCATATGTTGGCATTCACTGCTTTTTAAGTAGATGTTCTCTCCTCCTTTCTTTCTTCAGCTCTCCAGGTTGGTTCGTTCCTGTCTCTACTTCTTCCTGTCGTGCCTCTTCTTCCATTCTGTGGTGGTTCTTTATGGAGCTCCGCTGATTGAGTGAGTTGCTGCTCATGACAGAATATGTTACACACCTTCAAAAGTATCACCTGTAAGCAAATGGATGACATCATGTTTGTCTTATTCTTTGCTACATTGACTGAAACTCGGCCTCTACAAGATTTGTCTCATGAAAACTTGATACTGTATATCACAGCACTGTATGAATGGTGCTTCAGGTCTCTAATTTCGGTATATTGCAGATTTGCCTTGGAGACATTCTCTCTCGCTGTGCTGCTGTCCTCTCTAACCACCCTGAGGTGTCTCTGTGTCCTCGGTCCCAACGTCCAGGCTTGGATCAGAGTGTTCAGCCGCCATGGGTAAACCTACATTCTGCCTCTCATTCTGCTACATTTGTTATCTGGTATCTTCAGACGGAATATAACCGTGTGTGTTTTGCTGTGCCTTGCTCTCCAGAGCCATGTCTGTGTGGGACACCTGTCTACAAATCACAGTGGCCTCCACACTTGTTGGAGCCTGGGTTGGAGCTTTCCCCATACCTCTGGACTGGGACAGGCCCTGGCAGGTCAGCACACACTGGGACATCAGCTAAACCCACACTGAGTGATCTTTCTTCTCATAATGTTACAGCAGTGCAAGCAGACAGCTCTATTTAGTGGTAATTCGTGACACCGATTCTTAAGGACTCGTGGATTAATCAGGGGTTGTGAGATTTATTAGATTTTCACATTTTGAGTGATGCGATGAGGCGACTACTAATCACAACTGACATGCAAGGCTGTGGTTGCCTAGGTAACCCTCTTTTATACTTTCCAATCAAAGTTTTTATAGTCCTGTTTGATATTACAATATATATCATGGGACAAGGGATGTATGTGTATTAATAGATATTGCCTGATGTCTCAAGAGGTGCTCTTATATCTTATATCTAATGCGATTACACATCGTGATATCGCAGAGGGCTACATCAGAGTTAAACAAGCAGTAGCTTGTTCACCAGGAGACCATTAAGACTTTAGCTGTGTGTGCATGTTGGCAGAGCTACGCTTCATGTTTAATGTCTTTTGTGGAACTCAGTGTCCCTAAGCTGTGTTCTTCGCTCCTATTGGTTGCCACCGTAATCACATTACCTCAGAGGTGTTCATAGTTTAACTGTATTATTTTATTATCGCCACAAGTCGTTAAAATTTCATTAACATTCCACGAATCCTTCTGTTTCTTGTGAATTACTGTGCAATTTTACGTCTGATAAAGCCTTCAGAGCTTACAAGTAAAATATGCATGCTGCTTATATTAACTTTCTGCACCATTTCCAGTAGACTGAATCAGTAATAATTCTGGAGGTTTTACTCTTCATCCGGTTCGCCCTCCTCTTTGGTTTATTGCTGCTTGTGTTTGCATATGCTTTCTCCCAAATTCTCCTTCCCGGTATTAAACACGGCATCCGCAGAGAGTGAAATTGCTCAAGCTTACACTCCAACAGAGGAACTAATTGAATTATAATTGCAAAGGGACTGCTCCTTAAAATTACTGGAGGAAATGCCATTTCGAAGTAATCACATGTAATTGGGGCATAAGTCCACCTGCCAACCGCTGCAGTTAGTTTCCTTCAGTAGTGCTTCTGTTGAATTCAAAGTGCTGGCGTTGGAGAACGATTGACAGACTCCTTTGGATTGCTTCTTCTAGGTTTGGCCCGTTTCCTGCAGCCTGGGCGCCACGATTGGTTTCCTGACGGGGCTCGTGGTCGCCCCTGCGTGGATCCACTATCACCGCAAACAGCTGACCTACAAGTGCAAGTGATGGGGAGGCGTGTGCCCGTGACCTGCGAGTATATCTTGTATATCTGCTGTTTTATTTTGTATTTATTACGAACATTCCCCGTATGTGCTTCCTGTAGGAAAGATTACACTGTAACACTGCAAGAATGTGAGAAACAGAATTTTTGTATGTATGAAGATTAAATATTCTCCTGCGGATTTTTTTGACATGAATAAAGTGTTACTTCTGTAACTGTGTGTACGTTTTTAGAAGTCTGCCACCTCAACACCAGCGATCTCCTTTGACAGTGAATCTTAACATGGTCCGACCTGTAGGTGGAGCTGTTGGATCATCACCTGTGTGTGCGTGAAGCACCAGAGGTATTTACAGACTTCCCTTTTGGGAATTGTATAAATGAAGGTCGAGACTGGAAGGAACATTATCTTTCCACACCTGTGGATGCCAGTTTTGAACAGTAAAAATAAGTTATTTTGCAGTAAACAATCGTTCACCATCGAGTTGGGTGGGACGTCGATACTGTGGCTCCGTTCCCCGATCACCACTGTGCAGACTCCGGTTCCAGATGACTTCAACCTCAACATGATATTTTTTCTTCATTTTCATACAGTGGGAGGAAGTGGAGGCAAATTGTCCAGATATAATATACAGTCCATGGTCGGATGGTTCGGGGCTAGGGAATGCATTATTTGAATGATGGGTCTCCATGGAGTTAGGAACATCTACTGTGGGTGTGTGTGGAGAGAACAAGTTGAAGGGAAGCGGTGAAATCGGGCCTCTACCTCATTTGCAAAGAAATCTGTTTACCGGCTGAGTGGTCTTTTGCATAACTTCTCTTGAGGGAAAGTTAGAAAGTTAAGGACAAAGTGAACTTCCACTCTGGCCCACATTCACACACCGACACTGTCGCTGCACCTGCAGCTGATGAATACTGTTCCTTTTTAAACAACCATTAATCTTTCTCCAGCCGTATTTCAACACACTCCTTCCTCTTCTACTCGCTTCCCACCATTTTACTTCCTCCGGCAATCATATTGATTCACTTTCATTTTAGAAGCATTAATTTCCCTCCTTCCACGCCGCCCACAGCTGGAGTCGTCCCTCGCAGACGGTGATCACAGTGAAGATTGCTCCATCGCAGTAACAGCTTGCAAGTAGATGAGGGATGTTGTTTCCGTGCGGCCCAGACAGTTGTAATACAATACAACGTATTATACCAAAGATAAAAGGCAACTGAGATAAAAGGAAAAATTGGTCATCTGTGCATTATTGGAATTAATGGACAGCTTGATCACAGAGCCCGGGGCAGAGCCGACCTCTTACCCTGCGTTTGAACTGTTGAATATGACGTTGCCGGTGGAAGGATATGACAAACACCCAGGGGAGAGGAAAAACTACAGAAGGAGAGAGAGAGCTTTTCAAGACCTTTCAACGAACAAACGCATAGTTACAACTCCCATCTGGCAACACTTGTCATGCCTCAATCTGATCGATCTAATTCAATCACACCTCAGGCTGCTACCTCCACAACCCTTGGTCTGCAGGCTTCTTTCCAATTCCCCACCCGGCTTCTGATACATCGTCACCCGCGGAGAGCGAGTGAAGTGGTACCGACCTGAGCTCTGCTCAGCCTCACCCCAGCCTTCCTGTAATGTGAATGTATATTTTTAGGAGATGATTCATGCACTCCGCCAGCCTGGGCATGTCACAATTTAGGATTTTTCATCTGTCTCTAAAGGTGTCCTCATAGGTGTAATCCATGTGGAGATGAATCTGGATCTCTGTTCATGACTTCAATCCACCTGCGGTTGTGTCTTTTGTTAGACAAGCACGAGGCAATTCAGTCTCTCAGCACACGCGTACACGAAAGCCTCACAAATCGTCGTCCTCATTCAATCTCGGAGAACTTTATTTATTCATTATTTTGTTCTCAGACTGTGCTATTGATGCAGGGCATTGGGAGGAGAGGCAATTTGTCACCCCCCCGCCCCTCATCTCACCCCGCTCTCACCGTGTTTGGAGAGCTGTTATGTTTCTGCATTTTTCATCTGTGGAAGGACGTAGACGTAGTAGTATATTCTGTGCAAAAAAGAACATGCATCATCTCCTGTGTTTGATAGATCGCGGCAACCAGGATTAAAATTCAACAGCGCTAAATCAAATGAGCGGCAGCAGAGTGGCTGATCAGAACAGAGATAATTAACATCCGGCTCTGCAGCCTCATCTAGATGGTTTTAGTTTAAGTGCGATAAATGTTCAGTCTCAAAGCTGCTACGAACTAATATATTTTTTTCCTGTGAGTTGGTGCAAAGTGGAAAATCGGTGAGCATTGCATGGGAGCCCGAATCACGTCACCAAATGACTGGTTGGTGGTGGTAACTGTATCTGTCTGATGGTTCTCTCTGTTCCCTGGAGGCCAAGAAGCAATTAATGCCACTCCAGAATTAATGGAGGAAAAATAATAATTTATTTCTTGGTCTACTGCTACGAACCCATCAGAGCCTCCAGTTAAAATAAGCTACATTATTATTTATCATTTAAAATTTCGATCCAGCATGAAATGCAGAGAAAATAATCAATTACCAAACACAACTTCCTCCATTAACTATTTATACCCTGCGACATAAAAACATCACGATTAACCTCAATATAAATTGGCTTATTAGAGACAAAGAAAAAAGAACGTTCCCACAGACGAATCAGCATTTATCAAAGAAATATATTCCCATCTTCAGGAAATGCCCCCAAACACAGTCGGCCAATCTCGATACAGAAGCTCCAGGACATCTTCCAGTTCCGGTTGTTGTTGCTGTCTGGGTTCACTCAGCACTTAATCTCCCCATTGAACGCCTCTGGCCGACATTCGATTTGAGTCACGAAACCACACAGGTGTGTAATTAAGATCAAAATGAAGGAAGGCTTTGAAGATTGATTGGCAACGTGGTTGATCCCGTCATGAGGTTTCGAGTTCAGTTTAAAGCCACGATGTGTAACACTGATCGCACACGGATGTTTTCCCACAGACGAAACATGTTCCGCTACAATAACTGGATGAGATTCTAATCGCACTGAAACATCCAGACTACTTGGATGAGATGATTCTATTATCAAGAGAGGATTGTTACCGAGTGGAAGTATCAGGGGACACACAAGTGCCTCATAGTGCAAGAAGCAGTGAGAACGTGAGAAGCTGTAAAGGGGGATACGATTTCCATTTTCTCCTGATAAGTCACACCCATCCTCCATCCTTAGAGCCGTCTTCTCACACTCTCGCCCTCCCCCTCCACACACCCGTCTCGCTTCCTGTGTTTTGTCTCTTCTTTTTGCCCCAGTTTCCTGCATTCATACCTCCCCCCAGTGTGTACTTCATTAACAGCCTGAGTGTTGTATTACTGAGTGGTAAACATGTTATGCAGAGCTCCACTGTCTCTCCCGTCGGATCTTGGAGCGACAACAAAGGGATCCATTGTTACCGAGGGATGCTCAAGTGGGTTGTCATGACGCAAGAGGGATGGGGGAGACAGGAGGGTTGAATTAAGAGGATGATGGAGGATTCCTCGATACAAAGAAGGTACAAGGATCATTAACAAAACAAGATGTGTTGTTGAGGTTCAACAATGGTCCTTCTGATTCCATTCTGATTTTAAATGCGAGGACAATTATGTGTACAGCACCTCACAACAATTCAAAGTGCTTTTGTGACAGACGACTGAAAAGTTTATAAGGCAGTAAATATTGTGAAGTCTTTGAGACTCAAAATGTGCAAAAATAAAGTACAAGTGAAATAATAAATACAACCAGTGCGAAATCCTCCACAAACATCAAACCTGTGTCGTCTTTCTATCTCTTAAGATCTTAAGTTCTTCGCGCAGCTCCCTCTACTTGTTACCGACCTACACTGATCTCACACTAGAGCAGTGTCAGAGTTGGAGTACTTGATTTATCCCAGAAGGTACATTTTGTTGTTTGAAAGTCAGCCTTGGCTCCTGAGCTACTGTGTGTTTCCATGGCAACAATCAATGACTTCTGCGCATAAAAAGTAGAAAATCATGGCTCAATAACTGATTTGGAATTTGAACGTGAAGTGAAGGTTTGATGCCGTGACCCAGGGTTGAGTCACACTGGGAAATAATGATGCCACATATAATAAAAACGACATTAATAGCAATGTATTCATTTTAAAAAGTCTTTTGAATCTACAATTAGTGCTTTCATGGTCCCTTAGCAATAAAGACATAAACCTGAGGCCTCCCTACTGTTAGTGCTGCTGGCTGTTTTTCAGGACATTGGATTTGATATGAAACTGTGACAGAAAGCAAAGTTCCAACTCCCATCAATTGTAGGGGACAGAAAATAATTGGACAAGTTAAAATAAACAGATGAAAGTATTGTTTCATATTTCAACGGGTGTGAGGTCTCATTGACTTCATCTCTGCTCTGCCTCGCTCCTCACTTCTTTCAGATTCTCAGGTCGTCAGCAGTAAAACATCAGATGGATTGAGGTCGTGTCTGACCACAGCCAAGAAGGCTCCATTATCTTAACATAAAAAACACATTGATGGTCTAATCTGCGGTCAGGATACTCCCACTTTCACTACACTGGCTTCAATATGACATATGAGGTACTTCATTGTCCAATACATTGGATATTAAGTGAGTGAGATGCTTCCTTGGAATGCATGTGGAGTTGATTAGAGAACCAAACGTCCCGTTGGAGTGTACTTGTGGTGATTACAGGCCACAGAGTGCTTCGTGAGGACAGTGCTAATAAGTCAATTTAGTGGGGACCACCACGTGTCCAGCCACTGAGCATCATGCGACCCGGCCCCATCGTTCGCAATAAATACAGAGACGCAGAAGCCACATGCGTCGTTAAAACACATCGATACAGGAGAACGATTATAATCAGCGTTTCAGCAGCTCCTGCTCTCAGAACATGGAGAGGAGCATCTGACGGCTTCCCATGGCCCACAGATATTAATATTGTATGAGACAGTACTTAAGCCAAGTGAGCAGCAGCTATGTTCCAGACGGCGTGTCTCCATCATGCTTGGCCTTTTCTTGCACACACATGGTAGGGCACTAGCACAAGCCTTTCGAAAAGCTTTACATGTCTGCTGCTATTTTGGCATCTGTAAGAGCTGTTGGAGATGATTCAGCCTCGGAGCATGTCGATGGCTTCATATATGATAAACATGCATGTGCCAGAACCCGCAGGCTGTCAAGCTATCAGGCTGTCAAGCTATGACATGAAGACATTAATGGCGCCTCAGCTAACAGTGGAATATGGTTTGTAGAAGATATAAATTTGAAGACTTAAACAAGAATGAAGACCTGAGAGCATATTTTCCATTTCCTTCCTTAAAATTTATTAACTTAAACATCTTTTTTACAAAAAAAGCCAGAGATTGTTTGGACCACGTGTGTGACATTTTGGTTAGACAGAGATAAATTCTCATCATCCTTCTCAAGAGTCCAGCGAGGTGGCATTGTGAGGGCAGATGGAGACTGAATGTTTGGGTTGAAGTACAGGGTGATACAGTGAGACATGTTGTTACGAGGTGTTACGTAAGGATCTATCGCTCCTGGCTGTCATTTGGTCACTTATTTCTGGGCTGGGCTGCCATGTACAGAGCCACCAGACAGTACAGAGCGCCTCCTATGGTCAGAGCCATCGTGGTGCGGTACAGCAGCCGGTCGGGAACACCGCGCTTCAAATGAATGGGGACACCGTCCGACGTCTGAGAGAAAAAAAGATGCAAGGGTGGCGGCAGCAATGGAAGGGAGGGTTGGAAGAGGAAAAACAGCATGAGAATATGAAACATAATGGGCTTCAACAGTTTTACATTCCTTTTGCTACCCTGTAAACGAGTTTCTCAACAAGCTTATTTAAATACATTTTCTCACTATTGTTATAAGAAGTCTTTTCTACATAAACATTCTAAGACAGAAAGAAAACGACCCTGACAACTGCAATTATTAATTACTATGAAAGGTTCTCTCCTGGGTGTAATTTGCTGTCGCTGGCCGGAGTTTCAGTCCAGCTTTGTCCCCTTCACTTTGATAAAGACTGTTGTGATTACAAACGTGCAGCACTCAATATTGTAATTTCTACTTGTTTTATTGATTGCTCTGCTCAACTGCAGAGTTTCTTATTATTTCTCTTCGTGTCTCCCTTGTGATAGATTCTGAGCCGGGAACAAAAGGCCGTTATGAAGAAAGGAGTCAAATTAATCCTAGTCACAGGGGCCTCTATGAATTAACAAAAGCTGACTCACCATGAAACTTTTATACTAGCTGGAAGCAAAAATTGACTCGTGTCGTGAGTGTTAAGGCTCTACCAGATTCAGTCGGTGTTCTCCCTTACCTGGAAAAGTTTCTGGAGGTCAGGCACCCTGTTGGCTCCCATGTACTCCACTGTGGACCCGGCTTCTGACACCACCTTGGTGGGTGATGCAAAGATCATAGTGGGGGCCTCTGCTGGCACACTTGGCCTCAGCCCCTGTACACAAACAACCGGTTGGTCAAAGATTGCCAAATGTATTTAATGTCAGTGATAAACATTGAATAATAAAAATCAATATCCTGTTCCACATTACTCACGGCTCTCTTGTCACATTGTGAAACATCTAATCAGCAATGTTACAAGGACAAATGGTTTGAGGACACAGCCAGTGCAGTTAAGTAACACACTACGAGCATGTTTGTTTTATAGCTATATCGCCCGGCCTTAGGGCCCATAGTCTATTTTACAGCAGACACAGCATATTGCTGTCCCCTGGATTATTAATCCCTAGATAAAGACAACATCTCTACAGAAGGATTATGATTTCAATTTTCGATGATTTAGATTTCCTTTCTTTTTACTGTGATTCTTTTTATTTGGCACCAGTTTTTAAAAACCCTGAAGATGTGCATATATGGCAGCATATCTACTGCCTTTCCTCACCCATTGTCTATTATAGTCAGAACATCTTTGTGGACATGGAATTTAATGAAACGTATACTCTGAGTTTCTGGTCTTATAAACTGTATTCACTTTCTCCACCATGAAATCTTAAAAGTCTTCCATTATTGGTGATTGTACCAGTGAATTTGCTATTGAGCTGCATCAGTCTTTGCAACTGTTCTATTTAAAGACCGTTAGGAATGAAAGCTAACAAACATCAGAGGTTTGCTGTTGTTAATGAAACACAAGTGTTGATCCTGAAACGCACTTGGAGGAGGCATCTCACCCACCTTGATTTAAAATTACTGAGAGACCCATTACCTTGTTAGTGTGTGGAGGCAGATCGTGTGGGTGCAGGGAAATGAAATCTGACATATGAAAAATGCAGAGGCACTGAAATATTATTTATACCTTCCATTTAGGACATTACTGAAAACGTTGGAACTCAACGTGCATTATATCATAAATACATACACGATTCCTGGTCTGTATTTGACTGTTTTATAACTTGTTATTACACAAGAACATAGGCTGAATTGTACAAGAGGGGGTTGGGAATCACTAGTGCTGTGGTTCCAGGGTGCCTCTCAATAGTCCACACACACACACACACAAGTTGGGTGAAAACTAATGGATGCTCTACTTCACCTGAAGGACTTTAAGACTGAATGTCTGTATTTATTGAGCAGCCTCTGCCAAGTGAATGCTTGTACTGGCGAACTTGAGCGGATAGATGGAGATGAGGTCACATGACCTGCTTTCAAAGGTGATAATTACTGTGCGAGTGAACACTCTAAAGATGCCATGATATTACAAGGTCAGCGCTTTCTCTACCATTATAACACTTTGATAAAGCACCTAAGTGTTATAATGGTAGTGCAATAATAAGTGTTTTTTCACAGTGCCTGGTCTGAATGAAAAGAATAATATCATGCAGAGAATATTCTACTACATCCTCTGCATATGTGTTAGAGGGCAGGGCTCATATAGTTAACTACCAGAGGTAGTAAAGCAATATTTCCTACTGGTTTGTCTGCAGCTGTTGTTGATTTACAGAACCATAGCAAGCTTGTGAAGTTAGTGACAAATTGTTATGAGCCACTTAAATTTAATATTGTTTGCATGTAACAGGTTCATCTTAGTTTCCCACGAATCTCAGCTACCAGCTGCCAGAGCTTCATTGTGACTTTGGGAGGATGAGCAAATCACAGTTCAAATAGTAGTCTTAATATTATCTAAAAATGTACAGTTCTTAGTCAAAAAACATTGAATCTCCCTAAAACCCACAACCCTCCACTGCAACCACAGCAGATAGGCTCAATGTTTTTCTGTGTGTGGAATATTTACCTGAAAAATAACTTTAAGTAACAATAGTTGTAAATTGATAAAAATGATAAAGTAAATGATGATGATAGTAAAAACTCGGGTAAAATTGAAAACACCCAGGTAACCCATGTACGGTATCTCAAAACCTGATTAAATTTCAGGCCGTACATTTAGTGTTAAAACTGACGCTATTTATATTACATGCTAATTTCTTAACTAATTTAGATAACCTTATAA
>CAAKHC010004706.1:27455-59525 GCA_901007825.1 Macroramphosus scolopax | reverse complement strand
TTTAAGTAACAATAGTTGTAAATTGATAAAAATGATAAAGTAAATGATGATGATAGTAAAAACACCAAGGTAACCCATGTACGGTATCTCAAAACCTGATTAAATTTCAGGCCGTACATTTAGTGTTAAAACTGACGCTATTTATATTACATGCTAATTTCTTAACTAATTTAGATAACCTTATAATTGAAAAAACACAGGTAAAGAGGAACTGGATGGCCTCATTCACTGTCACAGATTAACAAAGACGTTTTTTTACAGTTTCAAAAAGACAATATTGAAGGCCACATCTGGCGGATACTTTGACAAGCCACTGAATTGGTTGTAAAGTCAATCGAAAACTAATTAAGAACAGAAAGGATAACCTTTCAGATTAGAGGTGAGAGGGGGGGAGGGGGTGCACTTTGTTTGAAAAGAAACAAAGGTTGCAGCATTTTATGTTTGAAAGCTTCAAACGCTAGGTAACTATTATATAAAACCCACGGATGATTTCAGTTAACTCCAACATCAAATTCGGGCTAAGACTACTGGTTAGCTAAAAACCATAGAGTGCTAGCTAACGTTAGCTAACAGCCACAGACTGCTAACGTTAGCCAACAACCGAGTAACGTCAGTAACTCCGATAACAGCAGAGAAACCAAGAAAGCTACACAGTATTTTGGTATCAAACCAAAATCACACTTTACTATCCTTCTGATCGTTTTAGAGTACTTGTAAGACCTGTTAGCTAATGTTTTGCCACAATGGTGCGATATCTTATCCAACACTGTAACATGAAGGTCATCGTCGACGAGGACCAACCCTGACCGACACCGGGTCTCCCAAGCTCACCTGAGGGCTGTAAGCCGTCGTGGGAGCAGATCCCGTCAGCTTCTGGGTGAAACCGCTGAACTTGTAGTACATTTTTCAGATGAAGGACAGGGAGAGATGTTATCCACAACAAAATAAGCCGGTGAAAGGTCTTCCTGCTGCGACCGTCGACGGAGAGTGACGTAGGCCAGCTGTCTCATCCGTGCCCGATTAAAATGAATAATGGATGGACTGGGGGAGGTATGGAGGAACAGGATTGGGGGCCTCTTTAAAAAGTATGCTGAGTTCTTTCGTTTTCAGATCTCTGACTTCAAACTTAGAATTCTGAGTTTGATGTCAGACAGGACAGACAGTAGGCTATCTGAGAATCTGTGCCACCACGACCTACTAACAGGTGGGATGCTATTAAAACAGTCAATGTTCATGAGTTCAGGCTACAGTATAAGGAAATTAAATCAGGGGCTGTGTTATCAGTGCAGCCAGCAGTAGCTGTAGAGCAGCTAGCAATTATGAACTCTGGTGTGCCGTCATGTCGTGGCTAATTAATATCGATCCACGCTATCTTTCCTATATTCTTCTTTGGCCTCCTTGGAGACAAGATCTGGAAAAAGGTCAATCACAAACATAATGTAGCCCAACGTGCACTAGCACACACACTAGACACCCATCCAGCCAGGTGTTGGATTGGAACTGGTTGGAGGAGTGTAGCCACAGAAGAACCAATCAAATTGTGGGGCAGACCTGTTTATTATAGCTCAAAAATGTAATTTATTTGCATTCACATTGCAAGAGGTCTGCACTCTCTGAGTGCCTGTCTGTCAACAGGATAACACAAAAACTAAATCTGAATTGAACTCCAGTCGTTGGCTTCCTGTAAAAGAAGTGACAGCAGGTTAATATGTACTGTTAATGGGTTGCGTTTCAGTCTTCAATAAGTTGTCAGGAAACGTTAAAGGGACTGTTATGAAGAAGTGTAGTCATATTTGTAATACTTTTGCTAATGCATCAAGACATGTGTGAGGGTTTCAGTTCTGGAGTTGCATATAATATAAGTGCAGAGAAAACCAAATTACTGACAGATGTGCAACATGCTTTAATAAATGTAACCTGTGCCGGTTTACCATTGTAACAGACTGTAATGTTCTCAACCCAATGATCTGATTTGTGCACTGAACGCCCTTGCCAACAGGTTCAGGTGTTCCTCACACTGAATGTCAAATTCTATTGCCTGCAGGTGGTTTGGAGGTGTAAACAGTGAACCATCACATGCAGCTCCCTGAAGGTTTATTACTAATAAAGTGAACCATTTTAGACGAGGAACGTTTGGTGTGAAACCCACTACTGAGGCATCGTGGAAGCACTGTAATGAGTCGTTACACATTCCTGGGTATTTTGCAAAGAATGATTTTATTATAAAACCTTGTACAGTGGTTACATTAATAACAAGTCGTAGACTCCAGATAAAAAAAAAATTGATTGATGGTCTCAGGCAGCCTTGGTCTAAATTCACTGGGCTACACCCTGTGCCACACATGTTTCTTGTTTTCAACCTAAAGGTGATCAAATGAGTATCCTCAATTTTTGTGACAGTTATGCTACTTGGAAATACATTGAAAGTACAAAGACAAAGAATCTGAACTGCCTATACATACTAAACACACACAAGGCTGCAAAGGTCAGAATGAAATAACAATATAAGGATATATAACGAACATTCAACATCTCAGTCATATTTCCTTTTCAATAGAAGAGAATGATCTGGATGTGTGTGTAGGTGCGCGTGCGTGTGTGTGCATGGTGTGTAAAAGAGCATGGGTGAAGGCAACAGGAGGAAGAAGAGAGGAGATGCAGAGAAAGACTGTTGTGTGGGAGAGGTGTTGACTTGTTTGTTTAGATCATGTGTCTCTTCATCGAGTCATATCTTGGTCAACCATGGTTAGTTCAAACATGTCTGATTCACCGATATCAGATTTATCATCAGTGACAGCCACTACTGTTCATTTTTGTCCACTTGTGTGTACATTTTTAACTACCCTTCTCATGTCGTATTCATAATAATCCCAGGATAATAATCTTGCATTCTAGCAAGAACGTGTGCATGGCCTATTTCTGTGCACACAAACCACCGTAATGATTGACATGTTGGAGGATGAGGTTGCCTTGGAGATGTAGAAATACAAAATGCTTCACATTTGCTCACGGGTGGAGAAGCAACACACATTATCGATTCATTCATTGTGCTCGGGCTTGTTCCACATTCTGCCATCTCTATCATTTGGTCCTATAATCTTTTTTACTCCATTTCACAATCCATCTGCCCTTTCGTATCCGCTGGCCTTTACTTGTCTGCCACCGTGTAGTCCTTGCTGGCCTGGCTCCATATTTCATTATCCTGACTTGAGCCCTTCCTACACACCCTCAATCCCTCTGTGTACTTTCTCGCTGTCCCCACTTTGCACTCACATATTTCCCTCTTCTCTATATGTCATAAACGTGACAGAGTGCATCTAGGTCACACATCAATCTTGTGTAACTTGCTCCATCTGGATGGAAAGCTTAGGCAAAGTGAAAAGCTGCTAGTCAGACAAACACACACAGACTCACACTACTTGATGAAGCGTACAAAGAAAGCATCTGTCTCTGCCAATGTTGTTACCATGGGAATACAGTGTAAACAGCAGCCACTGTCAAACTGTATTGACTGCGCATGTGTGTTTAATAAATGATTATTTGTGTTTTCCTATTCTTCTGTCCAAGTGGGGTTGTTAAGGAAACGGACGCACTGCCTGCTGGGTGAAAACGGTGATTGGAGATCATGAACACAACAAGCAGGAGTTACACAGGCCAAATAAAATCAGGCAGGAAACAAGGCAGGGTGGAGTGGATGATTATTTCACAAGGGGATCAGCAGGTCCTCTGTTTTATAGAGGTCCTTTGGTGTAAAGGCGTTTAAAATTCATTGCAGGATTTCCGTTGACAGGCTGCGAGCGTACCTTGCATTGCGAAGTTTGAGTTCAACGTAGCACTGTACAAAACTGTGGTAGATGAATGTGATGGGAAGGGCAAGTAGAACAATGCCACTTACGACACACATGCCCCCAAGCACACGCCCCCCAACCGTCACAGGATACACATCCCCGTACCCCACTGTCGTCATGGAGATTATGACCCACCAAGCAGCGGCTGGAATGCTGGCGTAATCGGGGTTCTGTGTACCCAAGTCTAATCCGTGCTCCAACAGCTGGGCGAGAGCACTGTATATTGCCATGGCGACAAAGACAAACACCATCAGCATGACCATCTCCCGGTAGCAGCGCCTGAGCGTCAGCCCAAGGGTCTGCAGGCCGAGGAAGTGTCTGGCCAGCTTCATGAGCCAGAACACTCGCATCATCCTCAACCCCCGAAGTATCACCCCGGCAACCCCGAGCCCGGCACCCGGCATCCCTGCCCGGGCCATTGCCATGGTGACATAGTAGGGGGTAATGGCGATCACGTCGATGATGTTCAGCGGCCGGCGGAGGAAGTCCCACTTGTCTCTTGCTACTAGAAAACGCACTATGCACTCTGCTGTAAACCAGCCGATACATACGGCCTCGACCACCCTACAGAGTAAAGAGGAGAAGAATTAGTTGAACAGACTGTAAACAGGAAATGATGGGCAGTTACAGAGATGATATGATATGCTGTTTGACAATCAGTCTGTGTGAGAAGGATGCAAAACAGGGGTGATATAAATCATAGGAAATAAGGAAACACATGACCCAGTTCAGGGTTTACATGTAGGAGAATAGATACACAGCAAGGATGAAAGACTGGAAAATGGCCGTGAATCTGCACAGAGGGAGGGACTGGAAACCTTCAAAGGGAGAGTGAAACAAAAGGAAGCACATGATTACCCCATTGATTACCACAGTAAAGCCAATCAAACGTGAATTAGAGTGAAGTGGTGCTTGTATTTGATACCAGTCAGGCCAAACAAGAGCCTAAGGATAACTACATAAAGACAATTAGAAAAAAAATGTAGAGCACCTGATAGAACTGCATCATGTACCAGGATGAAACTAATAAGAAAACCTTTTGACCCCAAGTATAAAATACACCTTAAATGGATGATCAAATCACCATAACTGAACCAAAACTATGACCAGCGGGAACATAACCTAACCTTGTTAGAGAATGGCTGTTCCGAGAAATGCAGAAGAAGATGGTTCCTGCAAATGGCTCAATCCTTTTTGTTGGTTAATCTAAATTATAATCCCCCAGTACGCATTTTACCTTCAATTCAATACCTTTGAATCTGTTTTTACGCAGTATGTTTGTCTTTCAATGAAATGTAAACTAGCTCCGAGCCAATAAAGCTAATCAGGTAAGTGTGAAGAGGAGAGCCAGGAGGACGCTTTCTGAGTAATAATTAACACTTTTAGTAGATAATATGGATTGGTTATTGATTGGTCTCCTTGTGAGCTTGTCTGACATGTGCAAGCATAATATTCAATCTGGTGTCTTGAATGATCTTATTGACCTCAGAAGCATCAGTAAGGACTGACTCCTGTTTTCTATAACACATTTTGAAAGATGCTTGTTGAGGCATGTTCCAATGCATGTTCCGGTTTGACCAAAACTTTGAACGCATGTAGATGCGCCTGTATCACTCTCAAGTGTTTATCGTCATACAAACTTTTCCCTGTAGAGCTCATGATGGGTTTACTTTTAACTTTTACCCACCAGACTAGACCTCCGCACACCTTGCGCATAAGCGTATTGGGCACAGCAGCACTGGAGCAAACAGTTTCAGACTCCAGCCCATCCGACTTCCACCTACCTGTGCTCCTCCACAGTATTTCTCTTGGCTGTATCCCAATCTGGCAGAGTACTAGCACACAGCATGATCATAGACACCATCACAAAGATCACGGACACTGAAGCCAAAAGCTGCGCCGGCAGCGAAGAGTTGGGTTCCTCGAAAGCCTTGCGCATCATCTCAAGCCATTTAGCGCGTCCGGTGAGCGCAATCCGTTCCACCGGCTCGCTCAGACTCTGAGCGTCCTCCCCCGATACTCGGATGTCCACCGCAGACACACTGTCCAGTCCGATCTCGGATATCCTGTCGTCCAGCCGTTTCTGGCAGCAGGAGTCCAAGTGCGCGCTCTCAAGCCCCCAGTAGAGCATCTCAGTGTAGAAGGACAGCTCACACACTCCGGGGACGAAGCGGAGTTTACCGGAGCGCACATAGAGCATAATGAACACAAAAGCCTGCGCATGGCGGTCGAAGAAAAACTCATTGCGGTCCCGGTCGTAGTCATCGCACAGTTCAAGAACCTCTTTCTCGGTTGCGCAAGCATGCAGGCGGCTGACCCGCCGGAGTGGGAAATCCTTGATCACTTCACGGGTGAAGGCGTACCGGGTTCCCCCTACGTTGAGCACGCAGATGCTCTTCCCGAACTTCATCTTTTCAACCTGCAACTTAACTAAAAGTCCTCTTCACAGTCCATTTCCCCTTCCATGACAGGAGTTTGGGCACTTGCTGGTGCAGTCTCCCCTGTTCCCCGGGCGTGGTTCCGTGTGAGTGGAGGTGGTCCGGCTGATGGAAACTATTCCTCCTGTCCCTCACTCTCCTCTTCTCCCTCTGTAGCCTGTAGAAGAAACTCTCCACCCCAGTCAGGGTGAGCCGATCCCATTCGTGATGTCACATGCCGCGCGCACGGACGCACGCACGAAATGAGAAGCAACAGGATAACTGTGTAGAGCACTTTTACGGGGCCCTCATTGATATTAAACAGAATAAATATGTTTCACCTTTGCCATTACAGGACTCGCCCTGTTTACTTAATTACCCCGGGGACAAGTTGCTCAGAGGCACATAGTCATTCAAAGCCAGAACTTTCATATTGCTTTTGTATTATTACAATCTTATTCAGATTTGTCATTATGGTCATATTAAATGTATATATAAAGGTTTACTTCAAATTTTCTAAATAAATAATAGTACAATTTTTAAAGTGGTGTGTACGTGCCTGCGTTTGCGCGTGCGCGCCCCCTCCCGACGTCAGCAGTCAGTGGTTTTTCGGGTTGTTCCGACTTCTTTTGGCTGCTTCACTGTATTGTAAAGGGTACTGTGAATCCGAGCAAGAGGGGGGGTTGAATTGCCAAAATCCTCCCGATTGGGTACACATCCGGAATCACGACGATCATACATTGTCGCACATTTAACGTTTTTAAAAACCGAGTTTAGTGTTTTTTATTAATTTATTATATTTTTCGTAGTTAATGGTTTATGTTAACACTCCGGGAGGGCAGAAATGGCGGCCAACATGTACCGGGTCGGAGGTATGTATGTCAATGTGGATCTTTTTTTTTTTTTTTTTTGATCAGAAAGAAACCCTTCCAGTTGTGCATCCTTTAGGAATTATGGTGTGCTATTTGGGTCCGTTTGCATGTAACAGTGAGATTCAAGCTATGCTGCACTAATAGATATGCGTTAAGTTTGAGCAGGAAGGTGAAATTATCTAAATATTTGGGATTCAAAATGGGTCAGGCCTCGCGTCTGTCGTGGCCACAGCAGCTAGCCGCCAGCTGGCTAACTAGCTAACTTAGCCTACAATGTAAACATTTTTCAACTGTCGGCACCATTGTTGGTTAACGGTTCTTGGACAGTTGGACCGGGGATATGGAGAACTGACACACTGCGGGACCCCCTGACTAGACATGTGTTGAAAAGGCTGTTATAACGTTACCACGGGCAGTCTGAGGCTGCCTTTGTATTTGCCTCTTCTGGCATGCAGCCATTAGTACGAGTCCTTATTTAGCTAACGTTAGCACCAGCAATGGCCTCATTGATTATCACTATTGCAGGTCTTCTGCTTGTTTTACAGCATTTGAGCTAACCCAGTGGATAACACTGGATGAAGGGCATTGCCACTGTCTACGTACTGTAAACACAATCGCAGTTAATTAGGAAATTGGCTTGACTGGTTAGCTAGCTTGATATCAGTACATTGGAATTCGTCATCAAATGATTGTCTCGATTCATGGCGTCGTTCAACCCAACATCGCCGTTAGCAAGTACTCGGGCTGCTTTTCTCCACCACCGCTGTCAATCACCCGAAATTGCACAGAAGCCTCTAATGTCACTTAAACAACAAACATTTTCGGCATCACTTGATCTCTGGTGTATCAGTGTCTTTACAGTATTGCATTGCATTGCATTGTATCCGTTTGTCGTCCATATGGTCGCACCTGGTGCAACTCTGCTGCCTTCAGGTGCTCTCAAACTTCCAAAACTTAATATACACAGGTGCATTCAAGTTTCCTGTCTCAAATAATACGTTTCTCTTGAAAAGAGTTTGTTGAAATATTTCTTAATCCTACTCCTGTAACACGGGTCAATGCTTACAGTATTTTTCTAAATATGAGGATAAACAGGTGTTGATTTATTTGAATGATCATTTTGGAAGATGTAACTGGAAGTTCTGTGGAATGTTACTTGGTTACTCTGAGAGGTGTTTTTCTAATATTTTGCCCATCCCATTTTTTTATGAATTAGGGTTTGGCAGTTCAGGTTAGGTGAAGTCAAGATATGCACAATTTATCAGATATTTTGTCTTAAATGTATTAATCTTAGAAAATAGTATGAGCATGGCAACTTGTTTAATTAGTGTGAAAATTACTCTCTTCTCTTTTTTAATATAGAAATGAGGGATGTCCTGATCAAGTGTTTATTGTCCCAATCCTGATCTGAGTGACTTCCAGGGAAATAAACTAGACTATAACCACTTTCACTTTTCATTGCCTTGACATTTTAACCGGCTTATATGATGGTCAGGACAGGCTAAATGTGAGAGGCTGCTTCTTGTCTAGTACCTTTCTACTCTTTGCCAGTGAGAGAGTGAGTTGGAATTTAGGGAATATGCATATTTAGCCAACTAGGAGTTTTGGATCGAGAGTCATTCTCACAGGTGTGCCTTAAAAAATGTCCCACAATATATATGAGCGAAAGGCTGCACTGGAGGCAGTTGTAAAGAAGTGCAGTGCTGCATCACCAGCAGGCTGAGATGGACAAAACAAACTACAGTGAACAATCATATTTTGATAATGTTTTAATACAGCTTTGTCATTTTTAGTAATTTTCATTTCCAGCCATGAATTTCTTCATAATTAGCCGGACACACTGTCCAGCCTTTGTCCCAACATAACAGATCACTCTTAGTGACAATTCCGCCCACGTCTAGCCGCTTTTGCATTGAGATTCTACAATACCTCCGTACAATTGACCCGACCCATAATGCCATTTTGCTTGTCAACACAGAACTGAACAACGCCAGCGTATCGCCCCAGTGTGGGATCTTAGATAGCATTCGGTTAATCAGAAGCGTGATGTGTCACACAGTGCTGTGACTCCTTTTGCTTCCGGCTCAGCGGCAGAAAAGTTTTGTCCCCCCCCATTCTGCCTCCAGGCATTTTGTGCAGAACTGTGAAGATAATGACTTTCCGGGCTTTATTCCCACCTTTAACAAGCTGCCTAAAAATACTACTGTGTATTGGGAAAAGCGGTTCTATAGGTGTATATTGCTCCAAAGGGAGCTGCGTGATATCTCACAAATTGCCTTTGAAGTGATGTTACTTTCCTGAGATGTTAATAGGATGGCGGTTGATCTGCCTCCTGCATATTTAATAAAGAAACTGTATCATTGCACTTTGTCTCATACTGACAGTGATCTGATGTCTTTGTTTTTTCTGTTGCAGATTATGTATTTTTTGAGAACTCCTCCAGTAACCCTTATCTGATTCGCCGGATAGAAGAACTCAACAAGGTATTGAGGTGTTTGTGTTTAAGTTTTGTGTCTGTTTATGCCTGAGGGTGAATAGCTAGGATTCCTCTCTGTCCCCGTCCCCACCAACACCCTTCTTTGTGATGGTTTGTGTGTTTGCACCTTTGACTTAAATTGTTTGTAATAGGATGGAAAGATAAAGGTGATTCCTATTCCAGTACCTGTCACTGATATCACAGAGCACACCTGTGGGAGTGTTCATGTAGGCGGGGGAAATTAGTGTTTGCAGTAAAGATGCAAAGAGTTTATCTCAAGACAATATTTGCTGACACTAGCTTTGAAAGTAATCTTTTTGTGAACCAGTAATTGATCCCTTGTTTAAATTATTGTTTAGTATGTCAGCTAATATTTAATTTGTTCCCCCAGCTGAACAAGCCAGCACTTCATATTTTACCACTTCAAATAAACACGGGGCAACATATCACCTGAAGGTTGGGGTGTCAAGCCCTATTGTAAGATAAAAGAAAATACCAACTTCCGCAGCATTAGCTGGAAGGCGAAACTTGATTTACCAATCAATTGAGGTTCCAACTCTCACCTGTGTGCACAAGCTGCGTTGACGGAAAGAATTAGATCTCTGTGGCTGAAAAGAGTTTCCTCTGTAGGATGGCTGGTCTGGGCTGCTGCTCCCTCCAACTGCTACACAATGGGTCGCATAATCGATTGGAAGCGGGACTTGTAACGGAATTGAAACTGGGCTAATGTATCCTTCCATATTTTTCGTGGCTGCTGGATGAAGAGCTAACTCCCTGGGTAGAGTCAGAGCCCCCTGGTGCAGCCGTAGCTCCTTTGGGCTACAGTGACTCATTGTCACCTCCTTAGGGTAAAAAGTCATATTAGAAGACATGACATTGCAAGATTAGCTCGGGGCTAGTTCGTTAGCTTCTATACAAACAAACAAACAAACAAACCCTTTAGGTGCTTTAAGAACAGACCAGAACCCGTGTCCGTTTTGGTCTGTCATGCGTTTTGGTCTGTCATGCGTTTAAATGCCGTACAATCTTTTTTGAGAGCAGTTACAAACTGCGGAGGTTCCCAGATTACTAAGAAACAACAAGGGCTTTTTCCCATTTTCACTGCCAGGAAAGCCAAACAGATGTGGTCAGTATATCAGCATCATTTCTGCATGCGTTGCAGGATAGAGGATATTGTGAATGAAGCTGTGTGTTTGTCGTGTCTTGGGCATTAAGGCTCCATAGACTTTTGGTCCATTTGGTATTGTCAACGCTTACAACAGTTTTTGTACATTGTTATAGATTGACAGGTTTCTAAACATGGGGGTTGCTGGCCCTGCATTGGTCCCACCAATCAACGTACACTTAACCTCACTCATGGTTCCTCCTCATACTCGCAAAGAACCTACAAGTTGTCACAACTACTATAGTTCCTGGTTCTTAGTATGAGCAGGGGAAAAACGTGAAAGTCACAGGGCTCGTGTGTCATCCCATTTTCCCTGTCACCTCTGGGTGAAGAGCCGTGGTAAGAGATGGTTAGTTGACTCAAGGACTGTAGCTGCAGCCCTTATGTTACAGTGCCTCACTATCACTGGGTGAAGGGCTCTGGGGAGAAAAGGAGTAGAGCTGTGAGCTGTATTAATGTGAATTGAACCACTCAGGTCAGTAGCTACCACAGCGGGATGAATGAATCTCCTTGGTTACAAATGCAGGAGCGCATTATGTTTTTGTCCGTAAACAAAGGTAAAACGCTGACAGAAATGTTGTTTTATACATATATGTTGGACAGCGATTTGATCAACATGATATGCTGAAGAATATTTGTGAAGGTGATGTCACTGCAACAATATGTGTGAAGTGGCCTAATGATCAAACTGACAACTTGTCAAATGTATTTAGGGGATTATACGCATCCTGAAATTTGATTGTGTTGTCACGTGGTGTTTGTTTGCATCGTATTGTAATGATGAACAATCTGATGGCTACCGACATGGCTCGTTTGTATGTTATAAGTGGTTATTTAGTGCGCTAAAAGAGTCAGACCTAGCATGAAATCATGAGAAGGTGAAGTGGATTCAATTCATGGGTAAATGTTATGTCATGGAGTTTGTCATGGGGTCCTTGAAGGGGTTCTGGGGGCTCCCAGCAAATAGAGGAATCCTTTAATCTCACTATAGTTCCCTTCATAAGCGGCATAATGATAAAATATTTTGGTCACAGGATTCATAGATCTTCTGTCATAAAACGCCTAAAATAAAAAATCCGGGATCTTTGGACCATGAAATAATAATAATCATCAAGTGTAATTTGTGACTGCTAAGCGGTCCTTGAAAACCAATGACATAGAACCAATGCGTTTTTTTTATCACATCATTCTATTTAGAAGCTAACAACAGTTAAGCATCTCTATCCAGCTCATTTAACGTCGTTAGAAAAATGCGTGGGGCAGTCGGTCTAAAAATAGTCTTGTTTATTTGTTATGATGAACGACCTTTTGCGTCTGTGTGAGGACAACGAATCCAATTACAGTCAACATCTGAGGAATGCCGATGCGATCGACGTTGTTCCGGAGTTGTTTTTCTTCCTTTGTCCTTCTTATTAGTTCTCTGTGCAGGAAGTAGATAACGTAAGCTGTCCACTGAATATGACATGTGCTTGTGTCCAGCCTGTGGGTTAACTCTTCACAGGTACATGCATACAACACCACTGCTGCCTTGTCTGCTGTTGTGAGAAGACTCTTAGCTTCCCTCTAGTGGATGTACCACTTAACAGTCCAATGTAAAGGAAGCATGGAAGTACGTGATTGTTGCATCACTTGAAATTGATGCATTTTATATTCGTATGTTGAGAGCACTCATGAGCCTCAAGCCGAGCTACCCTTCTGATGAAACTCATGGCAGACGCTTGTTTCTCTGATCTCATTCTTTCTGTCATTGACCTTAAAGCTTGGGACCACAGGTGAGGGCTGGCTGATGAGTTGAGAACGTTACCTTCTGGCTCATGCTAAGAAAGTGAGCATTACCTTGCTGTTTAAAACAAGTATGGACACCCCATCTATCTGGTTATAGGCTGTCCTGTATTTTTTATATACAGTATATATATAAAGGAGACTATGGCTGCTTTCACCTTAGATACCTACCCTATAGAATATCCTCACTTCACCACTGTAAATCTGCTCTGGCCTTCAGCCCCCCTAAGACAGCAGAAGTTGGACAGTTTTCTCAGAGCTTCTATCCTTACATCCAATTACTCTCCATCAGTCACAGCGTTTAATATGAGCTGAGTCCTTAAGCCTGTCAGTCTAATTATACAGTAAGACAAGCTATCAATCTTCTGATCAAAAGTGCTATTGCTGCCCGGGTCAGCTTGTCATAGTAGCGTTGCTTGATGAGGAGACAAAGGAGTCGGCTCTCTTGGGAAATTAGAGGCTTGCACTGAGGGGTGTTGCCACGTCGTTCAGTCAACCTGGATCTCTCTCCATTTCAGACGGCCAGTGGGAATGTGGAGGCCAAGGTGGTTTGTTTCTACAGAAGGAGAGACATCTCGCACAGCCTCATCCAGCTCGCAGACAAACATGCAAGTGAGTAGTCAACCCCAGTCACACTGTCATAAATATGTTCTAAACTCAACCGTGTATACAGATCTAAAGCCTTTCGGCTGGTGTACAGTTAGTTATCGCCTGCGTTGATGTGGTCACATGGTCACAGTCCTCTGTGTTTGCCTTTGCAGAGGAGTTGGAAGAGGAGAAAGAGAGCCCGACAGAGACAGACCTATCAGAAAAACAGAAACACCAGCTTCGCCACAGAGAACTCTTCCTCTCTCGGCAGTATGAGAGTCTACCTGCAACACACATCAGGTACTTTTCCAGAGACTTGCACACACACACACACACACACACACACACACACACACTGACCCCTAAAGCTCATTATATGCAGGCAGTGCCCATGAATACTCATTCACCTCGCCATGAACACACAGCATACACTGCTCACTTCCTGTATCGTGTTTCACATGGCGCTTGTTCTCTCTCTCACTCTATCAGGGGGAAGTGCAGTGTCGCGTTATTGAATGAGACAGAAGCTGTTCTTTCATACCTTGACAAAGAGGTGAGGCACACAGAACAAAATCATTCTTTTGGAGTTGTGTCTCTCTCGTGAAGTCTAATATCATCTGTTTAGTTCAGCGGTTGGTCATGAAAACTGACCACAACTTCACACTGAAACACAACAATAAACGAATAAAGGCATACTGAACATTGAAAGTAAAAATGCGGGTGATCTACCAGATGTTAAAGCCCTTAGTTTGTTTAATCTGTATGTTGTTCTCCTCAGGATACCTTCTTCTATTCGCTGGTGTATGACCCAACACAGAAGACCCTGCTGGCCGACAAAGGAGAAATCCGAGTGGGGCCGCGCTTTCAGGCAGACGTACCTGAAATGCTACAAGAGGGTCAGAATTGCACGTGAACTGATTTTTTTGCAACTTGTTTACATCTGTGTCAAAGCCTTGCTTGTATCTCTGACTTCATTTTCCACCGCCTGAAATAGAGTGCGCTCTCAAAGGGGTTACAGAGGGGAAAGATTGGGGAGAATATATGCTCTAAAGGGGTATAGAGGGTATTTTGTTAGTGATCTGTACAATAACAGGGTGAGCTGTTGTTAAAGCAGATGATTGACACTCCCGTTACAGAGGCTGTCCGTGCTGTAACATCAACAATTGATCTTGTCCTGTGACCCGATTTCAAGCCTTTGTCACACATTCAGCCAGAAGGTTTCTGCTGGTCCTCTGTAACCGGGTCAAGTATTAATGGTAACTGGAGTGTAAAACTCCAGAGAAGTTGACTTGGTAGTTAACTAGATCAAACCTCAGAGCGGGTAACTAGAATCTGAACAATTCTCTTTATCCAGCATTGAAGTTAATTGTAGTTTTATTCTGCAAAACGCTTCCAAGAAAGACTTTTTTTAAAGCAAATAAAAAACAGCATACACAGACTCAAAGAAGATGTGTACAACACTAATAATGTAACGTGTGGTGTCTTGCAGGTGAAGCAGATGACAGGGACCAGTCCAAGCTAGAAGAGAAGCTGTGGGATCCAGAGTGTCCACTCAGCAACAAACAGATAGACCAATTTCTAGTGGTGGCACGGTAAGACCTTTCACCTCTGACCTCTACACTCTCAACGTGTCACATGGTGGCATGTTATGTTGTCTCTGTTGTTACTGTGGCGGGAAAAATAGTAAACAAGACATCGTACAGACTAGGATGTGTAGTTGTGTGATGAGGATCTGATGCATGAATCTCAGTATAATGTGTATATATAAACTGTGTTTGTTTGTGTGTGCGTCTGCAGGGCGGTCGGTACGTTTGCTCGAGCGCTGGACTGCAGCAGTTCAGTCAGACAGCCAAGTTTACACATGAGTGCAGCTGCGGCCTCACGAGATATCACGCTGGTGAGTCGGTCTCACCACAAGCACTCCCCGTGAAGTACACGATCACAATGCTAGATTATACATTTTTTTAACCCTTTCTATGGCAATCGGTTGCAGTTCCATGCAATGGACACGCTGCACTGTCATAATTACGACCTGTCCAGTGCGCTGAGTGTGCTGGTCCCAGCGGGCGGCCCAGTGCTCTGCAGGGATGAGATGGAGGAGTGGAGCGCCTCGGAAGCAGCCATGTTCGAGGAGGCACTAGAGAAATACGGAAAAGACTTCAACGACATCCGACAAGACTTTGTAAGTATGCTTAACACGATACTCACACGCAGGCAGGATTTGATCATTTGCAGCATGAGTCACATCAAACCGCCATATTGGTTCCTTGATGATTTGACCATTAAAGCCCTTAAAGTCTAAAGGGGTCGATTTCCTTTTCCCCTCACCTGCTTATACTCTACAATAAAGGCAGGTTATGGGTGTATGTGGTGGCACCATGTGCTCATGAATACTTATATTTAATGTGTGAATAGCTGCGTGTGTCGGTTCTGGTCCAGCAAAGCCGGTAGCTTCCAGCCTCTGTGGTCACGACGCCTCTCGCTCATTAATATACATGAGGGCTTTCGCACCCAGATGGCAAGAACATGAGATATTAATATAATCAATTTGCTCCCTGTCTGTCTGTCTCCCCCTCCTCCTTCCTCCCCCTCTTGTTCTTTCTTCTGATGTAGCTGCCATGGAAGTCTCTGACCAGCATCATAGAGTACTACTACATGTGGAAGACGACAGACAGATATGTGCAACAGGTGAGACTAAATACAGTATTTTCACAGGAAAACAAGCCCAATGCTTAAAGCCACATGCTTGAAGTATATTGAGGTATATTCGTACCTCAGAGATTTGTGTTTGTGTTAATAACTTTATTATCCTGCCTGACTTAAGTTGTATTTTTATGTCATGCTGCAAAGATAAAGTCCCTTTTCAAAGGACAGTTAGGTGAAGTAAAGTTTATATCCGTCCACTTTCTCCCTAAGCAGAAGAGGCTGAAGGCAGCAGAGGCAGAGAGCAAACTGAAGCAGGTTTATATTCCCACATAGTAAGTCACTTCATTTCCCTTAAATTGAGTTGATGTATGTACGAACAACACGTCTGCATAATTCATGTGTTGATTTGCAGCCCTGAAGAAGGCGGCAGCAGCAGCAGCAGCAGGGTCGCTGTGTTTCTTAAATCGTATCTTCTCTCTCCCCGACAGTAACAAGCCCAACCCCAACCAGATCTCATTGACCAATGGCAAGATGGCAACAGTGAATGGGGCAGGCCCCGGGACCTTCCATGCAGCGGGCGGGGGCAGAGCCTGCGAGAGCTGTTATAGTGAGTTTTTGTCTCTTCGTGTGTTTAAGCATCACAAGTGTGACCGCAAACCACAAAGGCGGGTGAATATGAGGACAAGAACTCTTGAACCATTGACCTCATCACCCATCACTGGCTGTTTGCCTCTGCAGTTGTTTCTCATCCAAGGATCATTATCTCCTTCCCTTAAGGATTCATGGACTTCATGGTCATATGCAAAATTAACAAATTAATCCATGCAATGACCTTTTTTTTCGTCTCTCCACTCTGTCAGTTATTATATCTTAGATATAGGATATAAAAGAAGATAGATGCTTTATTCAGAGGAGAGACTCACTGGCTGCTGCCGACTCATTAGTCGACAGCAGCCGTTTAGTGCAGCTCATTGGCAGTATAAGAGATCGATGTGCTGAGCGTCTTTGGATCAGCGTTCCTCGGAGGTGCCTTGAATTAGCATTAATGCGTTCTGTACATCCACAGCCATGCAGTCCGCCCAGTGGTACTCATGGGGGCCTCCAAACATGCAGTGCCGCCTCTGCGTCTCCTGCTGGATGTACTGGAAGAAGTACGGTGGCCTGAAGATGCCAAGCAGAGCAGAGGGCCCAGAGGAGAGGACCTCCCCTACTCCCACAAGCAATGTACGTTCTGCCTGAAGTCATGAATGTGAAAGTCATCTGATGTGTCCACAGAAACATGTAGATATATCGTACATACATAGTAAAAGAATCAATTCATTGAAACATGTTTGTTGGTTGTCCAGTGAGAATGATACACTTGTTCTCAAACTAGTGACAGTTTAACTATATTTATTTAGATGTTCTTCTTCTCCTCTGTCCCTCCTTTGTTCCCAGGAGCCTCGTTCACGGAGTCACGCTCCTCGTCAGTCCAACCACATGGTTCCCATGCGAAATAGCGGCAGCCCCAAGTCCTCCATGAAGACCAAGCAGGCGTTCCTGTTGCAGGCCACCCGCCTCACCAAGCTGGCCCGGCACATGTGCCGTGACATCATCAGGCTGCGCCGTGCTGCGCGCCGGCCCTTTGTTCCCATTAACTGTGGGGCCATAAAGGCAGAGTGTAAGAGCGCTTTCAATTCCTCCTAACTTCTGCCTCATGGACACACCTGCAGACAAGACACACATAAATATACATACAGAGCCGCATTCACACACCCACACACACACTGACCACCCCTCCTCACCCCGACTGCCCCCCATCAACACCCATCTCTGCCCGCCTCCCCCCTCTCCCCCTGTCTGTCTCTTTCTGTTTTTATTATTGTTATTATTATTTTGGTTTTTGTATTCTCCCCCCTCCCCCCGTTTCCAATAAAGACTGCCTGTCCTCATAACTATGAGTTTGATCATCTTTTCATTCGTGTTTTTATTCTTTAAGTTTTGTTTCTGTCACGGTTGTTGTGAAATGAAAAGCCATTATCGTAACCGAACCCCGATTTTCTCGGTCGACCGGAGCTCCTCTTCATGAACACACCAGGTCACACTTTGAAAATCCCGACATCGCTCCTGTAATTAACAGCACTAGGATCCAAACGAGCTCATATTCTAATCTGAGCTGGGTATTCGCTGCAGTTAGATCTAGAGGAAATGTATTTTACTAAGAGAAGCTCTATTTTGCACGGCGCTCCTGGAGAAGGCCCGCCCCTTTTGTGCCGTCATGGCTGAGCGAGATGTCTCAGACAAGGATGATTGTTTATTGTAAATACTGAAAGCTCGGCTTCAGCGTGTTTGCCATCACCATTTTTTTTTAAAAAAACATTTCTGTTTCGTTGCATTTTCAATGCTGTAAATTGTGTATTTTCAAAGAGTATAAAGCAATTAAGTGTGTATAACGAGCTTTAGACAGATTTAGTCTGGTTAAACTTGAAAAAGGGGAGCTGAAAGCTTTAGTAAAGGCTTTGCTGGGAGTAAAAAAAAATAACTTCACTGCTTTGCTGCTGCCTGCAAACCCCCCCACAGTCATTCAGGCTCTCCCATAAGGAGTCCTCTACGTGGCCGTGACCTCTTAGATGGTCCTTCATCATCCCATTCACTCCGCTCCTCCCCTGTGTACAAATCATCCGATACTCATACCTATCCATCCTGTCTCCTCTTCTGTCTTGTAAATGCTGTGACAGGATTTACCATTCAGAGCTCCCATTCTCCCCCCCTCCACTCTGCCGCCTCCTCCATCTCCTAACGACTGTTGCAATATCTCCATCTCATCTTCTACCTCCTTTTTGCTCTTTTTCTTTTCATCACTGTGTGGACGTGAGAGTAGACCTCCAATAAAGTCACACCTGAAAGCATCTCTTCCGAGTCCTTGTGCTTCATGTGTCTGTGTTACTTGTCCATCAACTCCACCACACTCTCTCTCTCTGATTGGCCGTCGGGGTCCCAGAGGAACCACCAAGGCCCGCCCTCCCCACAGCATGGACCCAAGCGTCAGTGCCTGCTGTCATAACGCCCTCATGTTTTCATTTCTGTTTTTTCCAGATGTGTAAGCATGTACTTCCATCCATATGTGTGTGAGATCATGCCACCCCTGAACATGAGTTACCATTTTAACACCCTCAGTTGATCTGCACACCTTCATTGAGTCCTTGCATCATTTCAAACCTCAGAAGAAGTCATTTACACGAAGCATCTGTTCACATCAACGGGTTGCCACTGACAAGCAATTAGGTCTGATATCATACACAGCAGCATGGTGCAGCAGAAATATTCTACAGGTTAAATAAAGGCAGGAGCAGTCAGAGAGCCACGGCAGTGGTTAGTAAAATGTATTTATGTGTGTGCGTGTGTATGTTTGGTTTAGATATGTTAAGGGCGTCGGATGGGCAGGGGCCTCGCCTACCCAAAACCAGAGCCGCCCAAAGGAGCACTCTGACCAGTGTTGTGCAGTTTCTAGGTAAATCAACCCACACACAGTCACCATGTGACCACTAACATTGAACATCAAGTGTCAAATATAAAGAATATTTCCTGTGAGAGTTGATGCAGCTCCTGTGTGCTGTGTCTTCCAGAGTCCCGTCCGGCGGCCCATGCCCCTCGCTCCCACCGCACCGCAGGCCTGCAAACACCTCCCCCTCGACGCCTCCTCTCTTCACTCCCACACGGACCCCACGGCATGCTGGGAAAACGCAGCTTCCATCACCACAGCAGGACGGAGCCAGACAGACGCTCAGGTACACACTGCTCTTAAAAAAAACAGATTCCACTTGTTCAATCGTAGGATTTGTATTCACTTCATCCACCCTAGAAGCATTTAAACCTGTTTTACATCTGTTGAACACCCCCCACCCTCCTAAAAGCAATGCAAATCCATCCCCTCTTGTTTTTAACTAAATATTGTGGATGAACCATGAGGACCAAATCAGTGTTTACAATGTTCTTGTCATCCTTTCTGCTTCATAAAATCAGATTAGTGAGAATTCGCCCGGAGTTGATAACCTTTTCTGCCATTTCTTATCTAAACTAGCACGTTGGAGAGAATGACAACTAATTCTAATGAAAGCGAATCAGCAGATGGGGGTCATTTGGATAATTTGGATGATTCAACTTCAGTCTGACACTTTGTTTTTTATTGGTAACTTCACTATTTCTACTGAAATTGAAACACAAGTCATTTGTTGCACCACTAGGAAAAAAGAATTAAAGTAATAAATCAATACTATTCACATCTGACAGAGTCCCTCATGCATACTTTGCATCTCTCTCTCATCCCTCTTGCTTTGTTTTGCAGAGAACCCAAGTACAACAGGTGGACCTCCCCTGGTGGGTCTCACATCTTTTTTATTGCAACAAATCATGCACACAAACATGGCTGCAGATCCTAATGAAATCCTATTTCGTTGGCTTTTTGCAGCATAACGGCCGCAGCAGCAGCAGCGGAGGCACCCGGGGAGGCGTGATGATCCGCAAGAGACGCCCCAACTGGATTGATGCTCCCGACGACAGCTTTTTCCTCGTCTCCCGGGAGACCAGGTAAGCAAAGGTGACCTTTTTCTGACCTCTGTTTTGCTGACTGTGCATATGTGTGTGTGTGTGTGTGTGTGCGGGGGGAAAATAATGCTGAGAGCTGAGCGACAGCAGATGAGAGGGACAGAGCTGTGACAGGAAGAGAGAGGGATGACTTTTATCTTGGTTTCAGAGAGAAGTAGAGCAGGCAAACACAAATCCAGGGAGGGGAAACTGAGAATGTAAAGAACAAGAGGTGTAAAGGTGATGTTAGCATTCAGGCAAAGCAGATTAATAAAGGACATCTCAGAGGCGACCCCACTGGAGAGTCATCTTCTATATATGTGTCACATGGGTTTCACCCCTGCCCCGCCCCCTCATGAGACTCCTGACAGGTCCTGAGTCTAGTCACTCTAATGGGAGAAGTGAACCTGAGCACCGATTATCACTGATTCTTTTGACTCGCCCTTTTTTTTTTTATAAGCCAGATGTCCTCTGAACAAGCTGAGACTTAAAATGTATTTTTCAGACAAACCTGGCGAACAATGTTCAACTTCCTGGCAACAAAAGTCGTTTTCCGCCTGTATAAACAAGTTATAATTGATTGCATTTATCCACATGACGTTCACAACACGTCCAAATGAGCTGGGTGGATTAGCAGGAGAGGCCACGCCCACTTAGGAGACAGGAACATTTTTAAAATTGCCAGAAAGCAATAGAAGCATGAGAAATAAAAGCCATAAAAACAAATGTGAAGAGGTTTTAAGCTTGGATTTGAGCTTAATTATCTTGATCTGCTTAAGCATGCAGATGATAAGTTTAAATAAGTTTAATATACTGCAGGTGAATAAAATGCATTTATACGTTGACGTAGAAAGTCGGCTCCTTTTTCTCTCAATACACATAAATAGTCTCATACACACATGTGGATAATGAGTTTGCATGTCCGTGTGTGAGAGAGAAAGATGTTCTTCCATTAAGCCTGTGTCTAAATGAGCCATGGCACCCTGTCCTCACAGCCGCCTTTGGACCGCTGGTGCTAAAATTAGAGCGGCTAACTGGTGCAGATGGGCCAGCGAGGAGCCAGCCGGGGTCCTGAGTGGAAATATCATTACCACATTAACCACGGACGCACTCGCATGGATCAGTCGCTCAGCACCGAGCTCATCATGACTGTGTGTGAGAGAGACTGACTCGCTCTCCGAGTGCACAATTAATGCTGAAATGATTAGATGTTAATGGATCTGCTGTGAGTGGCTGCTTCTGATGACATGATCGGACGTTTCGTTTTCTCCCCCCCCACCCCGTCTTTGTCTCTTTTTATCCCTTTTATTCTCTCTCAGTGTGATGAAGAACTCAGTGTGTCACAGAGCAGAGAGAGATGGGAGTGGGAGATCAATCCCAAGGAGGCAAGAGAGACAAAGAGACGGATACTGAAAAAGGCAGCAATTATAGCTCTTCTCCTAGCACAGGTTACGTCGTGCTTTGCATAGTGGGATCAAAACAAAGTGCTATGAAGATAACCAGTGAATTGAATTTGAAAAAAAAAGATAATTTGACCTACTGATGAATCACAGTTGTGATATAATACATGTTGTGACATTTCACTGGGAAACCTGCTTGTGGAGCTAAATAAGTCAGGAGGATTCATCCTCTGGGCCCCAAACATGTCTGATTTCACCACAATCCACCTCTCTAAATCTTCCCCCTCTACATGGTAAGACATCCTGATATCGCCGCCGCCACACGGCTCTCCTGGCTTAAAAAACAGCTGTCAGAAAAACACATTTTAATGAAAGTAAAGGTAGTGGCGCATGAAATACTTAATATTCGAAGCTTGGTAAAGCATCAGAGGCAGGCAACATAAAGAGGGAGAACGTCTCCGACAGCTTGATCAATAATCAATGAGCAGCCGAAACAAACAAACAAACAGCAGAGCTTTAGGGAACGAGCCATCAGTGTTCTGTTCCTCTCCATCTTGTGTTCTGCTGCAGCTCTACGCGACAGCATGTATGTCCTGCTGTGTAATCAGTCTCTGTGTAAACCCGTATAACGGTGTTACTGCACTGGGAGGTGCTCTCTGGTCCCCTTCAGAGAGGACGATGATAGAAAACGATGACTTATAGAGAGGGAATAGTCTGTGCATTAAATCTGACAACCTCACGGGACCCGTTAATAATCACCTTCAGGTTTCGGCTACGTGTTGAATGTTCTTTGGTTCACAGTTGTTGGTTGCTGTCGAAAGATTCTTCCTGTCTGCCGTCTGGAGAAACAAGTCCCTTTATAAGCCCCCTGAAAACCCCCTGCAGAGATGCTCCTGCTCCCTCACCTCATAACAGATGTGTGTTCATATTTCTGATGCCCAATAAATGTTGCTTCACTGAATCTTTCTGAAATGAGAAAAAAAAAGTGTTTCTGATTATTTTTCTGTCAAGATCAGTTCGGTGCCCTCGATTTGAACTTCTAGCGAAGCTCTCCAACCACCTCCGAGGAGACGCTGCAGAGAGGTGTCGAGTGGTTGCAACATTGTTACAACCACGTGATAAACCCCCGGTCGGGGGTGCTGCTATGAAAATGCCGGCGGATCATTAATATTCATAAGAAATTAACAGTTTCTTTTTTGTATGAGGCATAACTCAACGTCGGTTACGGCGGCGTCGGTGTTTGCCCTTTCGCTGCAGGCTGCTACAGAATTGATTGATGTTTAATTCAGACTATTAAAGTACGAGACAGAACGACAACAGGAGGAAAGACAAGAAAGGAAAACACCATATGCATAGACAATACTTCATATACATCGTCAGCCAAGGTCTTCACCTTCTTCATACTGCACCTTAACTGTAAATACACACGGCATCCTCTTCATCACACATGCATGCAGTCGACCATTAGGTTACATTGCACCATCGTATGGTGAGATATCAAACAACTGTCTTACTTATTCATCATCACACTTTAAAATCACCACAATATAAATGTTCATTTTCAAGTTCTCTGTTTTTTCGAGATCTAAAGTAGAAAGAAACTTTATCTCCTACATTCTTAAAACCTGATGAACCAGAATACCAACGCAAGAGTTGTGAGTCAAGTGTGTCTTCACACCCACACACAGAACCTCTCTTCCATTAGCTTCTGTTACTCAGCGGGTTTGTAAAAGACGTGTGAAGATAAACGGGTGTCTGGATATCAAAGCGCTTCATCACAAGATGAAATGAAAATTGATGTTCACGATGGCTTCAAAGATTCCCTGATTGCAGGCCTGCACCCGGCTGCATGGACTACTGTAGTTACTGTCATAACACAATGGATTGCAGTTACCATGGTTACCACTCATTCACATCACCATCATCATCTGACAGCATCATTGTCAGAACAGGGTAGCTTCTCCCCAAATGGGACAAAGACAATCCAAAAAGAAAAAAAGAAGATGAGAATGTTCTCCTCCAAGAACTTCGAAAAAAGTAGATGATGAAATCAACGTGACATATATAATGTCAAACGAACCGTGGTAGAAGTAATTCATAAATATAAATATGATATCACTGCAAGAGCAAGAATAGTGAAAAGCAAACGTCGACAGAAGTCGGCAGAAGCTGGTGAGTTTCATTGAAATGATGCAGTGAAATAAAAGACGTGTTAGGAGTTTGGACAAATTGTGAAGTGCAAAAGTTACATGCAAAATATCCTCAAGGCAATAAGCTAGTTTGATGTGCAAGATCCAGCTTTGTGGAGATTATGAAGGAAGACTTACGGTCGAGTCTCGACTCCTTAACAAGTTGTCCATCCTCACTGTGTCCGGCAGGGCCGTCACTGTCCAATTAAAGTGTGTCTTGGTATCTCTTCCTCCTCTTAGGGGTTATAAATTAAACCAATCTTAATTTTCAGAAACTGCTACTGGTTCCTTAATATTTTCTGAGGGAACTTGTAGCAACACATAAGGAATATTAAGGAGTTAAGGGGAAACACTTAGAGATGCAACTCTTTTTTTCTCTCTAAGGCCGCCCTGGATGAATATATGAAGTGGTTTTGTGCAGGCACCGGGATAAAGACTGTTTGTGTCTGACTGCTCTGCTTCATCTCTCTCTGCCCATCAACAGGCAGCTGTTCAGATCCAAACTCCCCCGAAACGCTACCTGCTCGGCACCAAACAGCAGCTGGTAGCCACAGGAACACAGTGGTGCATGTAGAACCAGAACATTTCCCTCAGGAGGTGGTCGAGGCTAAAAACAGAACTCACTTAAATCCGCCAGGTGGATCCAGGCACTCGAGTGAATGCTAATGCTGCTCCGTGTCTGGATGATCGCTCGCCACTTTACACAAAACCAGTGTTGTTTCAACGGCTCTTTCTGCTGCCGAGTGTCAAAATGTTAGAGCAGAGTAGTAGAGAGCCATTTATCCACCATCAGCTTTTTAGATGGAGGTGCAATCCACCTCTGAAAAGCCCTTTGAGTGTGAGGGATGATTAGAACAGAAGAGTTTCAGGACTTTGGAAAAACAATCTGAGAATGTAGGAATACCATAAAACAGGGGGGAGGGAAACCTCAAAGTGTATCTCGTAATAGTTTGCTTCAAATTAGCTTTCCATGAGTATGTCTTCTTCCTCACTCATGGTCCTGTCTTGTGTCCGCCCCTGCAGGAGAGCCAGACGGCTGCTGTCCCGGTCTCAGCTGAGGCACGCTTGCCGGCAGCCCTGCGAGCAGATCACCCTGCGCAGGGTCACCCAGGGCCCACCGCAGGGGCTCGTCCTGGCCCCCCCACACCCTCACCCCAGCCTGAGGATGCGAGGCCCCATCGTTATCCACGACTGAACCCGGACCTTCTTGCATATAAATCCTCACCTCCTTTTCTCTTGTAAAATCAACCCCTCTTTTGCTTTTGTTGCCCTTATACTCCTCGACAACGTTTATCCAGCTGTCAGCAGAGGGATGTGAAGAGACGTGATGCAATAGAAACATACACCTGACTTGTCTGCAAGTGCTGCCTGTCTTTAATCACCTGGGAATGTGTCTGTATATACGGTCGCCAAAATATTAGGTACCCCTGGATAAAACGAATGCAGTATATAGGACAGCCATGCAATGAACTCTGAATTTATGAGGATTGTATTTTATTTAACCTGTGTGAGAGAGTTGTATTTATTTTAATGTGTTCCTAATATTCTGTCAATCCTAATTCATCTAAATGGGATGGACAAAATATTAGGAACACCCATGTCAGTGCAGCTGCACCACCAGCAGGGCTGTTGTATTCCACTACAATAGTTTAATCTAGGTGTCCCTAATAAATTGGCATGTGAGAGTGTACAAAGGTTTGCATGTGAGTACGTAACAGATGTAATGTATGTGTGTGTGTGTGTGTGTTTGTGTGTGTGCGTGATCATGCCAACGACACGTGAGAGAATGACTGTTCTTAGTTTTCATGGACAGACGTTACAACGGAACTTTCTGTGACCTTTGTGTTGATTGTGAATTGTGAATTTTTCTCAGTTTGTATAAAGTCAATTTGGGAAGGGGGGGTGGGTGGCATGTGGATGGACTGCAGAGGGGAGGGGGGGTTGGCATTTTTAAGGGGAAAACTTTCTTTTATACATCAGAGTAGACGTGCAAATCCACAAAACGCTGCGGTGTAGATGCCGGATACAAAAATCAAATTACATTTTGACACCAGTGCACAAAATTGTTTTGCAATGTTTCCAGCTACAGGTCATCCTCAGGCAAATACCCACAGAAAGGAAATACCACAGTATAGATATATATATAGATATATCTATATATATCAAAATGATTAGTGGCATCATCATGTAGTAATAAGCTTTTTAAAATGCAGGAGGAGGCAAGTGTCCATCGCTGACATTAAAAATAAAATAAAATGCACTATATGAAGACTGAACTGACGGCCTTCTAAAGTAATTGTTGCTTCACGTCTTCATCCTCAATCAATAAGTTGGAGCCATTGATGAATGGTGATTTCACAATCTATAAATCTACCTAAAAAGCTGTCGGTTGTTCACAAGGAATCTGAAGGTGTCCAAACATAAGAGGTAGAGAGCCATGTCACATCAGACAGTATATAGCTGAGCCTCCCTTATGTAGGATATTATATATTGTAAATCTCATCGCAGCACTGTAAATTGTACTCATCCTATTTCTATGGCTGACTGTACCTTCCTAGCCCTAACATGGGTACTAAAGCACTTCTTTGCAGCAGAAAATGTGAGCTACTTGGCTAGCTTCTGTTTGCTATTTGCCAACAACATCACTTTTCTCCAATGCATTTGTTCTTTGAAGCCACCAGTCGAGTTTATCCTGTTTTTCTAACATCACCTCACTGCATGACAATATTGCCAGAGGGTGTTGCCTCAAAAAGGTTGCTAATCCGACCGGCCTTCAGGTGCGTTTACTCTTGAGTTTCAAATCTGGCATCGCCGCCGCATGTCTTTGAGGCCAGAGCCTCAGCTGACCGATGGGTCACATGATTTCTTCTCTTTCATTCAGGATGTTTATGTTAGTGTTTCCTGTATGTCATGTGTTGAATTATGAATATGCTGAGAATAATAAAAAACCCACCAGCAAAACACGAGGTGGGATTATGGTGTCCAGTCTCAGTCAGTGGTGTTCGACTCTGACAGCAGCCGCCGCCTCCATGTCCGCCTCTCTCTCTCTCTCTTTTTGTTGCATCTTGTGATAGATGGAGCTTAATACACACTGTGGCCTGTGCGGGGATGTTGTAAAATACCCCCACAAAACATGTCAAATTGAAAAGGGGGTTGAGGAATGAGGAGTACTCTGACATTATAAATCATGTTCTTGGAAGTCTAGGGCCTGCCTCAAGGTACTTTACTGTGTGTGTGTGTGTGTGTGTGTGTGTGTGTGTGTGTGTGTGTGTGTGTGCTAATACAGCCGTCATGTGTCTGTTCAGAGATGTTTTATATTTTATTTGTACCCTCTTGCTACAGCATGCCTAGTTACAGACCAGTCGATGTGAAAATCAGAAACGACAATGACAATATTCAGAAGGAACCTGACATGCTGCAATTGGATGATCATCTCAACATTTGACGACACAATCTGTTGCAACGAAATTCACCAATTACACAGGTTGTCAAGATGAGATTCTTGAAGCTCAGGTGTAGACACAAAAACACTTGGTCATGTTTTTGCTTTTTTTTTCCTATCAAGAAAACACAGTAGAGCCTGGAATTCGGAGCTTGACGAGAGGTACTTGAACGCAACATTGGAGTCGACCCTCTCCTCCATAAACAGATGTCCGCTATTTGACCACCAACGTCCTGAGAGGTTCTAAGTTGTTCTCGTTTATGTGAAACGCTACATTAGCAGGAGAAACCAACAAGAGGACACACGCGGACGCTGTCTGGTTGTTCTATCCTTTTTACCCGCATGGCTTGCCGGAGCTCCAGTGGCGCAATCGGTTAGCGCGCGGTACTTATATGACAGTATACAGCAAAGCGATGCCGAGGTTGTGAGTTCGAGCCTCACCTGGAGCAGTGTTTTTAGGCCGATGTCCACCTGGTAATGAGTAACTAATCATCTTAACTGATTTCCTCTTCTGCACACCTGTGACCTCACACATTCCCCATTATGTAAACTGAACATTTGTACAGAAACTAAACTACAAGGACATGTAACTTGTACAGAATTATGAACACATCGCTAAGATATTTATTTATTCATGGTTCAAAATGTCTACGGGAATGAGAGACAGAATAGGTCAATGATCATAGTTTCCCTTTCAGTCAGGCCAAGGCCCGGAAACTTCTCACAGGCAGTTGCAATCGTCCAAACAGTGATTCTGTTTTTGAAGAACCACACGCTTCATCATTGAGTTTTTGTATGTATATCCCATAGGTTATATTATCTTTTTATACATTAAATATGCTTTGCATTTTTCCAACCATGATGTTATATAAAAATAATAATTTCCGTGTTTTTCAGAGGCTGTTAAGTCCAGAACTATATTCTTTGGTTAGAAGATAAAGAATAAAAGAGATGATTATACTGTTACACTACCATAAACAGCGTTTTGACAGTTAAAATCCTGCATTAAACCCTCCGGACATTGTACATTTTATAAATAAATTGGTTTTTGAATACCCAGTTGCTCTAGGAAACCTCAGTCTGCCTGTCCTCGTCCTTCCAGATATGTTGTTCAGCAGCGACCCCTGCAGGCGAACAGGTGGAACAGCCTCTTTGCGGTAAGCACAGTTTGCAACCACTAGAGGGCGCTGCTGCTGCATTGGACACAGCCCACAGCTGCACTGGACACAGCCCACAGCATTTCTTCCAGCACAAAAGGATACTGACGTCGATTGAAGATAAACTTACAACTGTAAGCTGAAAGCCACGGTCTCTCTTCCTTGTGATTATTAATTTTCACAAAACCAATGTATGGAAGTTATATTGCCCAATTTTAGTAAAATACAAGCAACGTATAGCTTTATTTTAGAATACACTCAACCTCAGAACTGTTTCAACAGCAGGCACATTGCTGTCTTCACTGTGTCTTAAAATCTGGGTTCAAACCATCATTTTAATCTTTATCAAACATCATTTTATTCCCCCGTTTACAGCTGTTCTGTTCTGTATGTATGTATCTGTGTCCATGTGTGTGTATGTGCTGCGTGTGCAGGTCTGTCACTCTAAGCCCTGTAAAGCTGGGAATGAACAAGCAGAAGATTGCAGTAATGATGTGACCCAGATGTCCCGGGTGCAGGCTGAAAATGAGAGTGTAGATCAGGGCCTTGTACCTCCCTTCACCCCCACCCTCCTCCACCCTCCCTCTATCCGGCTCGGGGGCACAATCGCAGGGTATTTAACAGCGGGGAATATGCATGCTTGTAAATGCATGCGTTGTCAAGCGTCTGTGTTTGGTGTGTGTGCTCATCCAATCCATGTAAACCCAGGGGATCAGATTTTGGAGTGTGTGCCACTTGTTCTTGGTGCTCCGGATTAGACCTAACAGTTTTTTAATTTACTCTCCTCAGCTGCCTCCATAAGATGCTCAAGCTCAGCAGCATTGCCCCAACTGGACACCCAGCCCGCTCCCCTCCTCACCCGTCCCCTGAGGTGACCAGGTGGCTGAACAATCCCACACCACCCTGACAGGAGGCTCTGCGGGCCACTTTACTCAATGAGCAGCTCGTCAGTTAGGGCGCCTGTGTGTGTGTGTCAGGGATTGTGTTGTGTAAAGGGGACAAAAGACAGAGAGTTTAATATTTGGGATAAGCTGTGATTGAACATCCTGAGATCAGAGCGGAATGATCAAATTCTGCCAGTGATAATCCCTCATCTTGGAAAATTAAATACCACTCTGCTGTCTCTCTTGTGCTCTGCCACACTCTCTATCTGTCTGTAACATGCTTACACACACACGATATTTAAACTGGGTCTTAATCTGACCTGTGTCTCATAACCCCGCTTGGTTCCTTCGGGACTTGTTCTGATATCTGATGAGTTTTTCATTAATAAGACTCAAGTCTAATCCGCAGGGAGGAACACAAAATGACAACAGATAAGCCCTGCTTTTCTGCCATCACAGACACACACACACACAACTCTGAATCACTGATACACTATCTAACTAAACATCTTTATACACGCACTTTATGCTTTAATCTCCCCACCCCAGTTTTATTCACTCCAGCCTACATTTTATTTCTTTGCATCCTAATCGAATGAATAAAATATAACCTCTTTATTTTCTGGTAGGGAAAGTAGCTTTCACAAAAATCTGACAGCGGCGAATTTTCACATTGCCACTATTTTTATGTGTGTAATCTTTAAACAGGCCAACATATTATATTGCGGGTCAAGGGTTCCTGCAACAAATCTACTGTGCAATATATAAAGGATAACGCTTGTTTTACAGATCTGTGTAGCCTTAACACAATATGACCTGAAAATAAGGACATGAATGACGACCCTCGCACAGTCTTTCCTCAAAGGAATTTTGTGGCGTTGCACAAAAAAAAACCTTGAGAGAGAAGGTCAAGGTCTGCTGCACTGTGACACCTAATAGAGGTTGTGATGGTCAAACTCTCCTGTATTGAAGGCTATCAAAATTGAACCTTTTCTCATCTTTAGCAGCAATCCTGGATCATTACATAGAAATTGTTACTATAAATGCAAATGAACCCTTTAGAGGACTTGACAAACGTTTAGTTGTAATCATACTGAGACCTTAAGAATCAGTTCCATATATTAAGTTGATTTAAGGAATTTGTGATACTGTTACAAATATGACTGACTGTACAAGAAAAAGCAGAATTTATTTAAATCATACTACTTGTGTCATGCAAGGAACCACAACACCTACTGCAGATCTGAGCCTTATTTTGGAATTTTAATACAAGTTTTGCAACTTGTATTACCATGAAAACACTCATGTCACCTATTTGCTCCCAAACAAAGCAGCCTGGGCTGTTTAAGTTGTAGGTGTCACTCCACTGTACTGTACAGATATCTACAATGGAAAACTACCCTGCTTTCATTCATCCGCTCCACGTTCACAACATGTCCAAACAAGGTGGGTAGATTGGCGGGAGAGGCGAACACGCCCACTTGTGAGACCGGAAGTGTGCACAACAGGTACTACAAGCGCAGCTTGGAATATATTATCTTTCTATACGGTCTGTAATTCAGTATTCTAGCTTTGAGCAATATTATTTAAACCCTAGCTGATTCATGGCACATCATCAAAATAAATGAATGTACTAATCATTCAAACTATTTCGCCTTATTTATCTTTGTCGCCAGGTTGCAGCTCAAACTGCATCGTCCGCAGCGTTGACTCCGGTTTAACTCCGTCACTTTCGGCGTACCCAGGTGCGTGTTACGAGTGCATCTTTCAGATCCAATGCATCACAGAACGTAGGTAATTGACCAATGAACACGTAGTTTTGGTCAGGGGCAGAGCTAATTGACAGACAAATCCGCCAATTAACTGGCGTTTCGCTTTGACATTGTGACCAATCACCTAGCATATGCCAAAAATAACACCTCCTCTTGTTCAGCACCCAAAGTCGAAGGAAAGCTCTGGCCTTTCAATGGAAGAAAGTGCTAGATTTGTCAGTGTTGTATAATATAACCAATTCTTAGTGTCCATATTTGTTTTGGAACGATCGGAATTGTCTGTATTTAATGTGAGAGACAGAACTGGGGTCCAACATGCGTAAAAATCAACGCTGTCCAAGCAGGGAACCACCGAGAAAGGACTTATCGCCGCTCATCTGAGGCCAATCTCGATTATTTTTGTCAAATAAGGAAACATAACTTAGCTAGCTAGCTAACGTTAGCCCCGTAGATAGCTAGGTTACCGACATATCTTCACACAAAGGCAGAATCCAGAAGAAAATCAAGATTGGATCTACATTCGCATAACAGCAGGAAAACGTAAGTAGCATGCTAGTAGGTGCGCTAACGTCATTAGCTAGAGTTTGACGAGCTGGGGATTTGCGTCGGCTCCAACGGCAGCTAACTGTTAAGTTAACATTAGCAAGCTAGCTAACCGCTGGCTTATATCTACACACTAGCAAACTAGGCCTTTCCGCAGTGGGACCATTGTAAAGTGGAATGGAGTTCAGCATGTGGTCAGTGGATTGGTATTTAACACTGAAACACATTTCCTAAATCAGTCAGTCGGTTCATGCAACAAAAACAGCGTTGTAATAATGTAACGTTGCGTTACTGCATAAACCGACCATAGACAAATAGAACCTGAA
>CAAKHC010004706.1:4082-27435 GCA_901007825.1 Macroramphosus scolopax | reverse complement strand
AAATAGAACCTGAACCTTTTATCTGAAGTTCGAAAGTAACTTGGCGACCGTTACCGCCGTCCTCAGCAGGGCAGGTCTACATGAACTTTTAAGCAATATAACGTATAGAAACAGTGGTGTTAACAGTCAAACGACACGTTGCTCTCCTGTGATTAGTCTGGTCCCAAGCGAGCTAATCTAGCGTGCTAACAAGTTAACTAGGCTACACTAGCTAATGACAGCTTAGCGGACCTTGTCATTTGGGTGTCAATTGTTAACTGGGGGATGTTAGCATGGCAGTTTAATTGTGTAAGCAGCATTTTGAGATTGCGTTTACAAATACAGAAAGCCACAAATCCATGTTAAAATATCAGCACGTCCTGTCTATTGTAATAAGTAGCTCTGTGGCGATAATAGTCCGGAGTGTATCAAACAAAATGCTCGTTGGTAAGCTAATGTATGTTGAGTTACTGTATGAAGCAACCTCAGAGGGTAATTATATTAGCTATATATAAAAAATCTAGCCAGTACACATTAGATTTAATCTACGAAGATAAAACTTATTATTATTATTATTACTAGTCACAAATAAGGTGTTGTTTCTTATTCACATATAACATTATACGTTTTAAATGTAGACATTTCCTGAGGCACAGAAGGCAATGTAAAGCTGAATTTACTGGGAACTGGACTATGAACAAAATTAATTTGAGTAGCCACAATTGTTTTATTTAATTGGATTTTAACATCAATAACTGACAGTTGTACTTTTCTATAGTTTATGATCGGGTCACGTGGATTTCACAGCAATGAGGTGCTATGTATATTCATTTTTTTTATTTACTGCATGTAGTCTCACCTTCAGGTTCATAGGTCGGGAAGAGCTCTGCACAGTAAATGTGCAGGGAATTTCCTGATCATAAACCTGGGCTTGGTTGGTAATACTTAACGTTTCATTAGTTCTAAAGAGATAGAGGCGTAAATGAGGGCAGACAATCAACCGTGATTTAGCAATGATTTTCAATGCGTTATTTGGTTATATAACAACAAAATTGACAGTTGAATTTGATGCACTGTTTTGTTTCTCAGTTTGAAAGCAGCTGACTGAAGCCACAGAATTCTTGAACCTTGCTAACTGTTCTTGTTGTACATATAAAGTAGATTATACATTTATTTTTTGGTGTGTCTGTAATGGCTCTACTTTATAACAGATCTGTCATCTAAGCGAAGGCATTTAGGAACATACATACAGTTTTCACTGTGCATTTTAAAAAATGAAGCTTGGTTGCCACCCTACTCACTATCTCCTTCTGCATATCAGATTGTGATAAGGTGCACAGGTGACGAGTATATGACAACACCTGGTGTTGGGCATGTGCGCCGCTAGCCAGATACAGGAGGAGCTCAATAGCTGATAAACTTATCTGAGTCAGCAGACACTGTGTAAAGACAGAGGAGCAGATTAAAGGTAATGTCACACAGAGATTGTGGCAGTCAACAAGCTTATTTTAGAGTTGGTGAGATCTTTACGGCCTTTGCTGTGCAGCACTGGGATTGTGGGCATAGCAAGTATTTTTAAAAAATGTTAAATCGCTATATCTGATCATATTGTTCTTCCATTTATGATAAGAACCAGCGCTGTTCGGAAAAAACTGCTGGCTGTGACAAACCTCACAGTTGCACAATTTCCACTGTGTTAAATCAGTTCAACTGCACCTTTCTGATTTTCTTATGTATATTATTAACTGATTGCCACAAGAGTTATACTGTAGATATGTTTTTTGTAGCTGATTTAATGGGTGACGTACTCTTGGCGTATGAAATACTGCATAGGGGTAACAGGCTTATATTTTCAATTCACATTGGAGTTTTGATATTTAGTGCCTGTGATTCGCACTGAGGTATTATTTATACATGATTGAGAATCTTTATCTACAAAAAGACTTCCAAATTAGAGATATATACAAATGGTATATTAGAACTGCTGCAATTGGTCTATTAGTAGTCAGACCAAAATAATGAATTTTGAAAGTAGTTTAAGCCATTTCTAAAGCAAAAATAGCCCTGATCAAATATTTTCTTAGACATCTAGTTGTATGTTCAATTCTCTCGTCATCTAATCGTTGCACAATTTTGATATTAATTTAATTGTTTAAATATATATCTCTGGGCCATGAGAGAGTTGTTTCAGTTCCCGGCCTGAGAAAGAATTGGTAACATTTCGAACACTGTGCTGCATTACAGAAAAATACAAAGCCATTATAGATAGCCTTCAAAATCAAAATGTTGCTAGTGCATGGATGACGTGAACCGCCACTTATTGACAACGGCAAAAACACTCATTTTGATCTTGAATGTGTTGGAACCAGCGAGGAGACTGAACATTTTGTTGATGTTTTTAAAAATCTCGCACAACTTTTTAATTTTTTAAACCACAATGACTAATAATGAGCCTTTCATATCTATCAGTATAACTAGGTGATCAGAGACGTCCAGTACGCCAAAAGTGGAACAGCCAATGAAGAAATACTGTTGATTCATTTTAACACATTACAAACAGTCTGTAATATCTCTCTTCCTGTTCTCAGTAATGGGGAGTCTCCTACAATGTTTCCCGTAATGTTTACAGTAATTTGGCGGCAACCTACCGCAACATAACCATTGACGGCCAAGTATTCATTTTCAGTTTTTCTTTTATTATTTAAAAATGTTAAAATGTTCATAACAGTATTTTTGAATGTGTCTGCTTTCATTGTGGCTCTCCATAGCCAACTTTGTAACATTTCTGCAGCAGATTAGTGCACAAAGGGAAGGTAAAGACGAGATAGATGTTTACGTGTTGCAATTGAACATCGGCATCGCTCTTCTATATGTTTTAAAACAATGTTTATATAGATATGTAGTACAACATTTTTAAAAGACAGGAAAGCAAGAATACGTCAGAATTAGAATATAACAATGGTTATTAGGAGACTGTTAACAATGCTTGATAAGATAGTTTTGCAAATGTGAAGGTGTGGGTTTAGAAAATCAATGCTGTTACAAATTACACAACGTGAGCTGTGTCCCATTCAAAGTCAGCATTTCTAAGACTGACTGAGTCCGTTGCCAGCTTTTGGTTGTTGTCATTTTGTCAATGAGTTTTTGAAATCATGACGAAGACACCCATGTTTGCTTCCTGATTGGATCCTAACACTCACGATGTGTCCTGCCCTGATTCCACCTCGTGAACCTTTTCCAGAAGGAAACAAACGACGTCAGCCTCAGATTAATATTGACACTGTGCTGCATGCACCTGCAGTCACCTGCAGTGATCTATCGGCCGTAGTTGACTGCTGACAAAGCGTCAAATCCTATATAACACGTAGACAAGTCTGGTCCATTCCAGAGGCTCCTCAAAATGTCGCTGTGGAATGTGACCCGGTGTGTCCTGTGCAGTCGTCGTCATTCACTATCATTCACAAACAATGCTGCGTTGGTTACTTTATTTCTGCTCTCAGGCTGTCCTTTTATATAGATGTAAAGACTTGAAATAACCCATGACCATGTCTTGTGCCAGTGATTTGTAACATATTGATGTGTACACCTGGATAGCTCTGGAAACTCCTTGCTTCTCGGATAGCCTTAACTGTTTAGTGTGAGTGTGCCTGCTGTTAAGAGCGGCACTCGGGCTCTCTGCAGCATTATGTAATACCCGACCTTCCACCTCCGTCTTCGTAGCCAGTGTTTTTTGGCAGACATGTGCGCCTTAGCATCAGGGGGTGTTGGTTTCGACCTGCGGTTACTGCAAGGGTGACAGCAGTTTCGAGGGGGTTAAGTGGCTTACAGTTCCTGGTTTCAGTCTGTGTCGAGAGATTTCTGTTTTTCTGCGCGTGTGTGTTGTTTTGCCAGGAGACTGTATTGCACTATTGACAACAAGGGAAGTCTCATAGTATCTGCATGTGCTCTTGCAGTCTGCATGTCTCCTTTCAGGGTCTGGCTGCTTCGACTGCTTTAATGGATGGATGATGCAATTCCCCTTTCCTCTCTCTACCCGGCCACTGAGAGTGTGTGTGTCTTTTAGAGGGAGACATAGAGGGGGATGTCGCTGAATGAAGCTAATCCTGGATGTTTGCACTGCAGGGTGGGTGGTTGCTAGGCAATGGCAGCGTGTTTGTTTTATTTTTAGCGAGAATCACTGCTGGTGAACATACCAGATTTCTTTTTCTCTCACACACATGCGAACACTCTTTCTTACCATACCAGAACATATAGTCTACTTGTGAGTGGCATTAGTGGCAGTGGCCTGGAGGGAGTTCTGTTGATATAATCAGTTGACAGAAAAGGAATAGAAAAGTGAATAGTGTAACCCACTGCCCCACCCTGGACCTGAAATCTAAACTAGCCTGGCGTATTTATAGAGAGGCTTTTTCTCGCACATTGGCGATGACGCTGCACGCATGCGCAGAGCAGACACAAAACACGCACGTTCCTCTGAATCCAGTTGTAGTCTCTCCGTGCATGCACCAGCCTTTTTTGGGCACATGCCTGTCATGCTGTGTGTGCTCATGTGGGAGGCAAAATAATGAGTAAGAAATCAATACGTTAAAAAAAAAAAGACGTGCTCAGGGCACTTCTGTTTTTCAACGCTATTTATTGATTTCATGATCTCATGACTGCTGCAGCTCCAACGAAGCAACACATACCAACACATACTATACTGCAAATAGCTACTTTTTGCTGCAGTTGCTAATAATTTGGTCAAAATTGGTTGTTGTGATGGGGAAAAAATAACCCAGCTCAAAAATGCCCCGGAGATGGCGGAAGTATATTAAGCAATTGAAGACGGTGGCCAGTGTAAAGACCATGATGTGCTGCTAGTGTCCTAAGCTGCAATTGTAGGAAAGTACAAAGGAAAATAGCAGAAAATACGCCAGAAATAATACAGAAAATACAAACTTCACTCTGGCGAGTCGTATTTTTCTAAGTTGTTTTTCTGACAGTTGCACAACGTTGGCTTTAATTCAGAAATGACGTGTATTTGACAAGAGTGCTACTGTTTCCCAACTGAGCAGCTTTTCTGCTACTGAGGGTCAATGTTTCAATAACATCAGCGAAATGTGGACATACACTGAATGTATGATTTGAGTAATGTAACAGTAAGTTGCATGCAGTGTAAAGCCCCAGCTCATGATCTATGTGCTCACTCTGTGTGGTCCGATTGTCCGATTGTCCGATCGGCCACTGCACAGCATTTTGGGTTGGGAGCAGCTGATCGGTCCTCGCTCCCCCTTGTACACTGCAGGGCAAACTACGCCTGACAAAGAGGCGCAGAAATCAGGTTGGAAACAGGCTCAGTGTATGCTCAGCGTTGGCAGATATTTTCTTTGAGAGAACATCACTGAAAACACGGATGTTCAATTAGTTAATCAGTGGAGATTTTGTTTTGTCCACATTTAGATATAATAAAACAGTTTATCTGAACACCTGTATAGTCAAAGGAATCAAAAGGTTGTTGATGGAAAATCAGAACAATGAGCAGAATCAATAATGGCATCAATGCCCATCTATATAAGTTTCATCCGCGGTCACCACTTGGCAGGTGAGCGTCTCAGTCCTGCTGATGTAGCAATGTCGCAGTCTATTTCCTGCCAACAAGTTAACTAATAGTATTAGTCACCCGTGTTTAGAGGAAAAGAGGCTCTGTGTGCTCAAAGAAGCTTTATAGATGCACTGTAATCCTCAGTTCTGGTTCCTCCTCTGCTATCTTTGTCTTGTTGTCAGGATCACTAGCTCTCACTATCCATTGAGTAATTAAAAGCACTCCATAATCACTGTATGAAGCAACCTACTGAACTACTGACACCAAAAATGTGTGATTTAGAGGAATTTTTAGGGCTGGCGTATTAATGACGTTAGAATACAGATCTTTTGACTTTTCATCTTCACATACATATTGGATCTGTGATGTTTCAAACATTGAATGTCATCTGTCTTTTTGGCAGAAAAAGCTTGTAACAATATGTTTTATTATGGCTGGAAAGTAAACAGATCTGCAACTTCAACCATCTTGTATGTCTTTCTGGATATGTTTTAAAATCTATTACAAGTATGTTCAAATTGGGTCTAACTGAATGGCAGTTGCATGTTTCTAGCCCCATTTCGTATTGAATAATATTTCATGAGAAATTATCAAAAATAACATTTCAATTTGTTTCTCCCTCCCCTTTACTTGAATAATCTCCAGCTATAGGCAGCAATGGGTGCATTCCTGGACAAGCCGAAGACTGAGAAGCATAGTGCCCATGGTGAGGGCAATGGGCTGCGCTACGGCCTGAGCTCCATGCAGGGCTGGCGGGTGGAGATGGAGGATGCCCACACAGCTGTGGTGGGCCTTCCCCATGGACTAACCGACTGGTCCTTCTTTGCTGTGTACGATGGCCATGCAGGCTCCCGGGTTGCCAACTACTGCTCAGGCCACCTGCTGGAGCACATCTTAACAGGAGGGGCTGAGTTTGGTTCAGGGCCGGGCTCCGTGGAGGGCGTGAAGGACGGCATCCGCTCAGGCTTCCTGAACATTGACGAGTACATGCGCAGCTTCTCTGATCTGCGGCAGGGTCTGGACCGTAGTGGATCCACAGCTGTGTGTGTGTTGCTTAGCCCGACCCATCTCTACTTCATTAACTGCGGTGACTCGCGGGCAGTGCTAAGTCGAGGCAGCAAGGTGGGCTTCTCCACCCAGGACCACAAGCCCTGCAACCCACGTGAAAAGGAGCGCATCCAGAACGCTGGGGGCTCAGTTATGATCCAGAGGGTCAATGGCTCCCTGGCTGTGTCCCGGGCTCTTGGGGACTACGACTACAAATGTGTGGATGGTAAAGGCCCCACGGAGCAGCTGGTGAGCCCTGAGCCTGAGGTGTGTGTGTTGGAGCGGGCAGCCGAAGGAGATGAGTTTGTGGTGCTGGCTTGTGATGGAATCTGGGACGTCATGTCCAACGAGGAGCTGTGTGAGTTTGTCCGCTCACGACTCCTCGTGTGTGACGATCTGGAGGAGGTCTGTAACTCAGTGGTGGACACATGTCTGCATAAGGTAAGTTGTTTTTTACTCCTGATGTGCTCAGTATTGGAGGAGATAATGTATAACTATGGTGGTAAAAAAATGCACGAAATTCCCATCTGTCATCAACATGAAATATTTTTCTGTGTTCTGATGCAACCGAACTGTGTTTCAGTTTGTTGTGACATTCTGCAAATAATGATTTGAATGTACCAAACCAAAGAACACGGGATGCAATGGAATCACAGCAGCCACAATGCCAGTCAACAAGTGACATTTCAACCAATGAGCACTCAGTAGTCGTTTATATAATATTCCAAGTGTTCAATCCAGCCTGCAGTTTGAGCTCAACTACTCACCTGTAAAGTTTTGTGGCTGCCGGCTTTGAGACTTAAATCAGTTTAAATCTGAACCTTAAAAGACACATAAAATGGTACACTTACTATGATTAGTTTGATTGGTGTTCGCACCAGAAATGAACTGCTCCAGAGTTCCTTAGACGGCGGTCTGAGACTCCCCACCCCCCCTCCGAGGCAGATCATAGAGCGGTTGTTTGTTGTTTGTTTCTTGCATCCACACCAACCATAACAACCCGCACCAAGGGGGTAAACGCTTCAGGGTTCGGTTCAACCGGACTAAACAAGGCTGGTGGGAACGCACCCTCACAGAAAGTTCACACTGACAACTCGATACATCATCGCCTGTGTGTCCTCTAAATCCAATTATAATGTTGGCCAGGTTCGGATGAGAACCTCCAGTCAGAGGTTTTCCTGATCCTAATTAAAGATTTATCTTGATTTTTAGGTGGTAAATATAATTTTGTGATGTGTTATATGATACTCGTCAGTGATGGTAACAGCAGGACAAATACCATCACATACCCAAATTCTGTGTGTTTGAAGTTTGGAAATGGGGAGAATATTTTATTTGTTCAGTAAAAGCATTAGTGACAATAAGTGTAGCAATTGTTTAATTTGCAATAAACTTCCTTGCTATAATCCTGTTACTGCAGTATTCACACCCTTCCTGCCCACTGCAGACGCTGTCATTTAACTCAAACGTGGCTTTTCATAGTTTCTCCTCCGAGTCTTCATAGGTGGACTTCATTTTCATCTTGTTGTGACCCCTCTCCTCATCTTGCAGGGGAGCAGAGACAATATGAGCGTTGTGGTGGTGTGTTTACCTGGAGCGCCGAAAATCTCAGAGGAGGCTGTAAAGAAAGAAGAGGAATTAGATAAATACCTGGAGACCCGTGTAAAGGGTCAGCGCACACTTTTGTACACCCACACCTACACAAATATACAACTTTAAGCGATACAGTTACGTGTGCATAATTTGTCACAAATTCAGACAATCCTGTGGTCTTGACAGTCATTTAAATCAGTGGCTGATGTGCTGTAACAGATTATAAACATCTCACTTCTCAATGGTTGTTCAATGCCTTTACTGGACGCTTTCAATTCCTATTAGAAGAATGTCCTTTAGAAAGGGGAAACAAGTTACCTTCTACTGCTCAGTTACTGTGGTCCAGATCAGATTTATTTATGACAAAATATGGAAGGTCCCATTTAATTTCTTTCCTACACACTTATTTTGATATTGTTTTAAGATGTTTATTCAGATTGTTGAGTCTGATACTGTTGCTAAGGACCAGCTGGAGTCTGCTACACTGGTGCTAGCGAGTAGTGATGTATTTGACTCAGCTCCTGCAAACACGTAGTGGTTTAAGACCGAGAACCAGGTTATCATATAAATAACCTTGCCTTTATTTAGCCTCTGGTAAGCCCTCTATCTATCTTTGTTTGTAGAGCTACTGGGAAACTGTGGGGAGGCAGGAATCCCTGACCTGGTGTCTGTCCTGAGGAGCATTGCCACAGAGAACATCCCTAACCTTCCACCTGGCGGAGGCCTGGCCAGCAAGTAAATGCACAACTTGGAACAAAATATAACTACATGCTTTACACTTTAAACACGGTTATATATTTTAGGACTTGACTATTCATATGCATGAAGTTGTCACCTCCTTGAAACTTCTAAAAGTCATAACTTACTCATAAATGGAGAGTTGCACAATTTCGGCAGTAAAGAAAAGCTCCTACAGTAGCTGATGTCATGGCATGACACACCAGATCTGAAGAAATGTAAACCACAAACAACACTGGTTAAAACATTTAATGTGTATTCTAATGCATGAATCAGAAGTTCCTTTAGTGTCTTAATGCATCAATAGCAGATACTCAGGAATTGACGTAGATGCTTACTTGGTTCACTTCCAGTGTTAATCAATACACATTACCAAAGAATGAAGAGGGGTTGTTTGTTCTGTACACCGGCAGTTGTTCTCTTCTCTAAGTGGCGAGCTGTGTTGTTTGTGTGCTTGCAGACGGAGTGTGATCGAGGCGGTGTATAACAAGCTGAATCCTCACAAAGAAGAGGAAGGGGTGAGTTCATTTCTCTCTACTCCCCTCACCTCTTCAACCATTCACTCCCCCAACGTGACCTCGTGAACGAGAGTAGCAAACGCCACACAACTCCAGACAAGGACACCCCTTTGTGTGTGTGCGTGTGTGAGAGACTGAATGTGGTTAAGGTGTGAAAGAGGGTAGAGGATAGACTCAATAGAGTAACCTTGACAAGCTTCATGAAACTCAATTGAAGTTTATTCTCTGAACTAGTCTGCATGAAGTGTTTAAGAACATGGATGAATGACTAATCCATGATGATGCAAGCTCTACATCTGGCCTCCATTCTTAGAAAACCATCAAAACATCAGGAAATAATGCTCAGAATATTGCAAGGAAACACAATGACTTCTTAACACAGATAACACAGCCCAAATTAAAACATAATCGCAAATGCTAAACGTCGTACAAGAAGCTGAATGTCAAGAGATGCATTTGAAGAAGCTAATTATAGATTGAGTTAATACAGCTACGAGCACTAAAGGCTAATTTAGAAACTCATCTTTGTGACCTGTAATTAAATGTAAGCTTGCTAAAAAAAATAGCTATAATGAATGAGTGTGAAAGAAAATCTCACATCCAGTATCTAAAAGAAATAGCTGAGAGGTCCAAAGGCGATTTTACAAACGTCATTGTAAAGAATAGATCGGCCTCATACATACACATCATCATCATGTCCTCCAGGGCTGCTGGACAACTAACAGTACTACCACATGAGTGTGTTTGCCATATTAATGTCAGTTGGGTATTGACTTGCAGGGCTTCTTTCTCAGGGCTGTGTGGGTGCTGACCAACCCCCTTCTCTCTGTTACTCCAATATCACAAAAGGTTGTTGGTCACAGGGTCAGAGGTAGCATTCGCTTTGGCTTGCCCGAGTGGCGCAAGAATGTCTCTGACATTGTCACGCTAGTGTGCCGTAGATATTTGTGACAGCGATGTGAGTATTGTGCCACTGTTTGTTAGCTGTATGTGTGTCGGTGTGTGTTTGACCATGGAGCGTGCCTGCAGAGTCTGACCCCTGGCGTGTCACCTCAGGCCTGTGCGGGGGGAGACGAGGAGAGTGAGGAGGGAGGTGGCGGCACGGCGGCTCATCTGCTGGAGGCTCTGCGTCAGTTCCGCCTGCACCACCGGGGGCAGTACCGTGCGGTGCTGGAGGACTCCCTGGCCACCTACCAGCTGCGGGGGGAAAATACTGTCGAAGGAGCAGGGGAGAGCAGGAGGATCTTTGACAACGACGACGATGACCTGGAGCAGACCGCCTCCCCTCCCTCTCCCCCCTCGCCCCCGCCCTCACCTGCCACCGCTGAGTCGGAGGCCTGCAAAGATGAGCCTATCCCCAAGTCTGACCCCTCCTCTGACTGAGCAACGCACCCACATCCCCACCCACCCGTCCATCTGATCCTGGCCCCAGAGCTCTAGAAAGATGTGCTATGACCTCTCCTCCTCTGTCCTTCGTAACAGAACCTGAATAGACTCGCTGGCCACTCCTGGCTCCATCGTGGTCTGCAGCTGCAGCCACCGTTGCCATTCATGCATATTTCAGTAATGCAATTGAAACAAAGATGGCATTTCTTTCTATTCAAGTTCTGTCTCAAAGCCACATGTATACTCTGGTTTTGTGTTTTTCTTTTCCAACCCTTCTCCACCACTCCGCAGACCAGCTTGATTGCCGCTTTCACAACTTAACAACCACACACACACACACACACTGATGTTTACAATAGCAAATACTCCATAACAGTCATTTGCGACAGTGGCTGCAACATGAACGTTGTACTCAATGGCCCATATGTACCAGTATTGGTCTCTGGCATATTTCCCACCCCCGACCCCCGAACCCGACCCCGCTTACAGTGGAAGACTGACAGAGAAGACAGGATATTCTCAGAACTGCAGCTAACTCCAACACACCTCAACGGCTGCAGGCCTTCTTCTTCTACAGACTCAACACACTCTTTTGTGTATATGTATGTATGTATGTTTGTGTGTATGTGTGTGCGTCTACAAGAGTTTGTGACAGAGCAACAGACCATTCCTCGCCACTGAAATTTCTGTTTTTTGGTTGTGGGTGATACCTTCAGTGTATCAGCATGTTCAGTAATCTCGGGTTGTTCAAACGAGTCTGGGTAGTGACAAACAAGGCAGTGAACCACGTAGGATGCTTGTCTTTGATTTGCAGGTTGCAGTCGCAGGTTCAAACTCTTACCTCAATGTGGAAGTTAGTTTCAAACCGGCTGCTGAACCTGCCTTGTTCATTTGTCTTTTCTGTGCAAGCAGGTAGGGGGAGTTTGTTGTGAGGATGTTTAATGCCCTGTACCCAATGACTCTGGTTTTGCTTGATCTGCACTTATCTTTTTAATAACTAAGGCACTTATCTGTTGGAAGTGGGGGGAGTTATGCTTAACACTGCGTGTATGTAAGTATGTGCGTTTGTGTATGTATGAGTTGCATTTGTATGCGGTTACGTGGGGCCAAATCTGTCCCGTGCAGTTAAATGACAAATTAACAAAATAAAAATGATTTGAGGTATAATGCTATGATTTGTGTCCAGTGTATCAGCATCTCTCATTAGGCTCACCGTTCAGCTGCACTCTTCTCATCTGGTCCTGTGCCAGATCAGGTGTCGTGCTGATGTGTCTGAGGATTAGTTAGGTAGGTAGGTAGGTAGATACTTTGTGTGTCACAAAGAAACAACGCCCAGGATCATCCGGTGTATGATACGGGGACTTTCCCCAACACCTGTTGAGGCTTCAGTCAGTGTTCTTGCTGTGTTTAACGTGTTATATATTTCCGTGTAGGATGTGATCAGCTCAAGCAGAAAAGAAATCCTCACCCCGGCCCCACCTCAGCTCAGACTTCATCCCAGTTGCCGAAGGACATTTCAATGTGTTCTCTCCTTTTGAGCTTGTCTAAAAACAATAGAGGCTCTCAAAAGTAAAACACCTGCTGCTGCATTGCACAAGCTGGCAGCTATGAGTGGAGGAAACCTGCTCAGACTGTAGGGACTCCATGTTCTTTATTTCTCCCCTGTTTTTCAGTCTGACAGTTGGCCTCGTGATTCTCCGCAAGGTGAGTCATCAGAGGCCTGGGTATTGGTTGTGTTAACTTCCAGGCCGGGCAGGGGACTCGCTGTCTGTCATCATTATTTCATTTTGCGTGGATGAAAAGGACGCAAGGTTAAAAATGCACCATCTTTCGACTCAAACGCAACTTTTCTGTTGTCTATATCACTGTGCGGTAGAAAATGCAGCAACAAACATCCTAACGCTGCCCTCTCTCCATCTCTTTCCTCTTTACTCATCCAGAGTTCCGGTGAGCTGGAAGACCCCTGGTAGCCGTGGCAACAACCCACGTCTCCTCCCGGTGCTCGGTGCATCCGCACAGAGGAGTGTCTCTCCATTGCGCCATGTCTTTCTCCACTAAAAGAGGACATGTGGTGTGTGTTGGAGTGTGTGAGTGTGCGTATGTTGGTTGTGCATGTGTGTGTGTGTGTGTGTGTGTGTGTGTTTGCAGCAGTGGGACGAAAAACGACAACAACAACCACACACACACGCATACCGCTTTAAACCTGGAGGGAAAAAAATAACTTCAAAAATGTCGAGATTTTATGAACTGAAGCATTGTGATGGTAGAGATGATTTTTACCATTGAGGTGTTTTGTTTTCTTTTCTTGAATGTTGACGTTGAACACCTGACTTCACAATATCATGAGGACCTTGTGTGTGTGTGTGTGTGTGTGTGTGTGTGTGTGTGCGTTTATGTGTGCGAGAGTTTGTGTGTGTGAGTGTGTTTCAAGGAGGGCCAAGAAGAAGACCGATGGTGGATAAAGACTTTGTATGTAATTCTTCTCCTCCTGGACTTTTTTTGTGCTCCTGGTTCTGACAATTGCCTAACACCCTTGCTTCTCCCCCTCTTAAAGACACACACTCTCTCTAACACACACACTCACACACACACACACACACAGGCACACCAAAACCATAAACACTCCCACCTACCCCCACGTCCACCTGTGCACGTACGTGAATGTGCCACCTTCGCAGGGCACTGCATGAGGACTTTGGTTCTACATGTACAGCTACGTGGTTTTCTCGTCGACCGGGATGGACAGCCATTGGTTGAGACCGATTCAAACCGAGGGACCTCTGGATGCTGATTGGCTCCTGCCATAGGAGAAGAGGAATGATTTTTTGTTGATTCTATTAGGATGATGATAATCACGCTGGGAATATGGTTCACTGAAAAGTGCAGGTTGGACTCATGGAGGTGGGTTGGGTTGGGTGGGGTGGGGGTTGTTGTATCACTGGTTGAACTTCCTGCAGGGGGTGGGGGTGGGGGGGCAAACAGGCTTCTCACCTCCTCCCTACCATTGCGGTTGGAAGTGCACATGGCGGCGGACTGTCCTGACAGAGGAAAGTTGTTTTTCTCTTCTTTTTTTTTTCTTTTTTTTTTTATGTTGTCCATGAGGTTACTAGCTGCTCGCTGTGTAGAGTGAGTGAACTCCCTGTTTTAACCCCGTTCCCGGTTCTCAGACTGCATTGGTAATGTTTGTATTGCTGTTGTTTGATTGCACTCACATTTGATTACAGAAAGCGTCTATATATGAAATAAAATACCTGCCAAGGACAAGTGGTGGCTGTGCAATTTAATGACACACGTCATGTATTGGTTGTGTGTGTGTGTGTGTGTGTGTGTGTGTGTGTGTGTGTGTGTGTGTGTGTGTGTCGACCGCGTTTGCCACTTTCACAACAGATAAACAAGCGTGGGAGGCTGACTGGACGTCGCTCCTGAGCTGCATCACTTCAGTTTGTCTTCCCTTGTTTTGTTTGGCACTGAGGATCCTGCTCTATTGTCCCCTTTGACATCTGGATGAAACCAAATTGTGCACGCACTCAAACTCTAAAGAGAACAACTGAAGAAGACTCTAGATTACAGTAGATCAGCGGTTCAGTTCATGAAAACAAAAATACTCCAACCAGCCTGTCCGGCGCCAACAAGCACGTCACATTTACACTGATGCTTTGTTTAAACATACGTTTATTATACAACATCGATACTTCACAAATGAATAATTGCTGATAAATGATTGGATGTGCTGCAGGCCACCTTCAACACACACACACACACACACATGTCTAATCTGTCACTCTGTCATGATTTGATCATAATCCCTAATCATAATCACATTGTATCTTAAAAGGTGTTCTCAATCTGGTGTGGGATTATGGGATTGAAGAGCATGTGTGTCAGAGTGTGAATGAGCAATCCAAATATATTACAGTGGTGGCGTCTACCATTTGTGTGTTTTGGGGGGTGAACGGGGTGAGTTTAATTTGATGATGGTGGGGTACGGCGTGCACCCGCTCGCCGACTGCAACCCGCTGAATCCACTTAAAGCCCCGTAAAACAACAATAGACGGTGACCTGTAAAATATTTAATTTGCTTTTCTGTAGCTACATGGTGTTAATATGAAACAATACAGGTTAACATCTGAACAACGAGGAGACGAAATGTAAATATAAACTGCTGCTATAGATATTTATATAACTTGAATCAAACTCTCTTACACATCTTCCAGCCCTCTTAGAGAAAGTGTGGCGTTTAATTAGCCTTCAAACCTGCACACATGGAAAACACACATATTTGATACGAGTGCACAGGATATTACCCACGAGCGGTATTTATAGCTATAAATAAAATGTGCATAATAAAACATATCTATCTTATCTCCGGCTCTCTAAGACGCCCACACATTTGGGGACACAGTAAAAGCACAGATGGTCGATGTCAGTAGCCGCAAGATCTGCTGTAGCTAACAGCTGGAAGGAATGTGGAGTTGTGCAAAGAGAAATAAACAAAAAGGTGAAAAATATTGTTCAGAGAGGGCTCAGCTTGAGGTTCAGTGCTGCCGTCGATGCAACAGGAGCAGGAGCCTGCCGTGTTGTATGTAGATGTAATTCTAAGATAAATAAAACATGATTTCACTTCAGGGGATTTTACCCGACTCAATAATCCCTCGTATATTCTACGAACTGCACCTTTAAGAGATGTGAGAAAATCCCATATTGATGTTAAATTGAGCTGTTGGAGCAACAGCCTGCACAGAGAAGAGCAGAAAGAAACCAGGGTGCCTTTACAGAAGGTTTTTATTTCTGTTGCAGCTGGAGAATCATTGTGTTGATTCCTTCCTGTCGTGAGAGGCCGGCAGATGTTGCCGACCCCGGTGACCCCGGGCTTACGGAACACTGGGCAGAAGAAAAACCAACAGCTGAATGGTTTCTGTAAGCGGGGACGAAGACGCCACTGACGCCTGGAGTCTCTTTCTTCTCCCTCTATGTATTTATATATATGTATAGTTTCTTTTCCCAGAATGCCTTTCCACCACGGTCGTGGGCGTGACCTTGGGAGAGAGAAAGGTCACCGGGTCATTCTGCTCAGCCGCTGCGTTTCTCCTCTGAAATTGATTTCAACCATTCAAATGAGACCTGAAAGGGGTTCACTTTCCTCACATGATTAAATGCAATGTTCCGATGGCCCCCTCGAAATCCGTGTGGGGGTGCTCGTCGCTGTGTGTTTAGCCATATGATTTTGAGTGGAGTAATTTAGCAGATGAGCGTGTGGCCATTGTTAGAGGGATAATCTGGCTCTTGCTGCTCAGATAGGTTAACATGCAGCAGATTAGACTGGATTACCCCCGACCACACCAGACAAGACAGGGACAGCCCCCCCCCCCCCTCCCATCCCTCGGAGCTGACCCCTCCCCCCCCTCGTTTCACTCCTTCTGACCCCGTCTTCGTTTCATCTCATCCTCTCGTGGACTTTCAGCCCCGCATTATTCTCCCGTGTTGCATCTGTCTCATCTTTCCCTTTCCTACAATCCTTCTCCTTTTCTTTTAATCTGTATATTTTTCCATCTGAGTGCACAAATGGTACGTTTTCTCCCGAAAGACACTTTCATGCCTTCGAGTCTGAAAGTTACTGACACACAGTTTTTCTGCAAGTTTCTTCCTCGGAGAAAAAAAAGCATTATTAAAGGAAAATTGTGAAAAATTCAAAAACAAAAAACTAGAGTGGAAACACGTACAATATCCTGCACATACAGTATTCTGCTGTACGTGTTGTGCAGCTCAGCAGGATGTTGTTCAAACCAAAAAACAACCTCACCAGTCTATTAATGCAATCGCATTAAAGGTCCATTCTGTATGTTTCAAGGTCTCACTCGATGGTCCCGATGAAAACAGAGGCTCTCGTAGGCTCTCGCCATGCATCCCCCCTTCAGGTCATCCAACTTAATCAACCAGATATGGCGGTTAATCAAGGGAGGGAGGGAAGGTGGAGGCCAGTCACCACACTGACATTTGTTCATGTCAGCTCAGCAAGATACCGGTTGGCGTTCAAAATATGCTAAATATAGCAGCGTACACTTAAACCGAGGGGACAAAAATAGCATTCGGTGGTCATCTGTCCTCTCAGAAAAAAATACATCTGAATATCCCGAGCAGCCAAACCAAACAATGCATCTTCGCCACATCACATCTGGAGGGATGTTGTTATCTGTCAATGTGGTGAGTTCGTCTAGTGAACAACAAACTTTTGGTTTGAGAATCCCAAAGAAGAATTTGTGTTTTGGTTGTGAGTGGCAGCCCACCTGTCAGCTACTGGGAGGCGGAGACAAGAAGCCCAAGCTGAAGTTCTTCGCATCAAATGACGACACTGGTGTCACAGTCGGAGTTCACCCGGCTGCAAAGTCTCGGTCAAGGACGCACACGCAGAGGAAGGTTTTACTGATTATGTAAGAAGTTAAGAAACACACTTCGATATAAAATGTCTCCACATGAAGGAAACATTTGACTTTAATCTCGCTTGTTTGTTATTTGTGGTGTGCACATGTGTAATGGTGTGTGTTTGTGTGTGTCTGTACATCTGTAGCTGTAGCTCCATGAGCTGACAGCCAGACAGGCCCCAGCTGTTTGTATTTGTGTTTGTCTCGTTCATTGATGCTATTAATTGAAAACACCCTGCGCAGCGAGATGACGCCGACAAAACACGGGATAATTATGTAATTAAGGCCTCAACATCTGGCCCGGCTGCCTTAATCTGTAGTCTGATTGCAGCCCAGACGACGGGAGCAGCACCAGGAATTATTAGTCAAATTATCTGATTATCTTGTTGATTCATTTATCTGAAAGGTGTTTTAACGTGTGTGCTCGTCACCCATCTGCCACGCGTGGACGCTCGATCGTGTGCTTCTCCGTGTGTTTGTCTGATTATTTGTTTACGGGTGTGTAATTATTCTTTCTGTTGTTTGAGTCTCCCTGCAGCTGTCACGCAACGGCACCGACGCCTCACCGAATAATGAGGTAAATAAAACAGGCGGATTGACTTTGAGGTATTCGGTTACCTCACCGGTGGAGGACTCGGCCTGCGCAGCCTTTTGGGGACGGGTCACGATGCGGTCACCTGTTACCACACACACACACACACACACACACACACACACAAGCACACGCACACAGGTGATGTACCTGTCTCAGCTTTCCACCACTGATGATGTCACTCTGTCTGTTGAACCTTCAGGTAGCTGAGCTGAGCAGCAGGTTGAAGCCGTCAGCTCCTCCGGTCCAAACGAAGTCCCACAATGCATCATTTCGACAATTTGGAGGGATTTAAACGGTTGCGTGACATGTTCATTAGTGAGCATTAGAGGTGCAGCCAGGTGGATTCTGCACATCTGAGCCGAAATGATTCAGCTGATTCATTATTATCGATAACTTATTCAACACGTTTTTAAGTGTTTCGCATCAGATTAGCGTGTAGAAAAGTTTTTTTTGCTCCCTGCTGTGTCCACATCCTTATATATAACCCTTGGGTGGACTACAATCACCCCCACACACACACACATACCATTGTGCAGCAAACTCTCCTGGAGAGTGTAAGAGCACAAAAGCACAACAAAGACTCAGGAAGTGATTAGTGGCTTAACGAAGAGGAGGCTTTCGGGGGAGTTAGGGGTGCACCGCGGCCTCCTCCACGAGATAGGGTGAGGGGGTTAAAGTTTCAGGGCTTAAAGGGTCAGTGTTAAGTTGCGGAGGTCAGTGGAGAGGTTAATTAGGAGCAGAGCTTTTGTTTACGCGGCATAAGGAGACATGGAGGTGATTCAGTTTGCATCCTCCCGGTGTTCCTGCAGCCACCCTGCAAGTGTCATCCACCCTCTTCTTCTCCTTCGCCGGCCTCTGTCTTCCCTCCTCCTTCCTAATTGTCCCGTCGCTGAAAGCAGATGTAGCTGAATTAACTTAATTGTCACCATTACAGCCCACTCGCCGCCTCCACCACCACAACAACGCACACCTGAGTGTGTCCTCGAGTGTGTTCAGTCTGAGCTTCCTGCTGCTGATTAGAGGAATGTCTTTTCAACTTGGAGGAGTCCTGGCCATGACTCAGACTGCTGTGTGTGTGTGTGTGTGTGTGTGTGTGTTTGTCCATTGCTGTGGTGAGAAGCACACAGTGATTGTCTGCAGCCACTCGAGTGGAGCAGAAGGAGCCTCGGAAACATCTCTGTTGGCGGCAGAAAGCATCTGTGAGATCACCTCTATTAAACCTTATCTAGTTTAGATGTATCTCTCCATCCACCTCACATTTTGGTAAATGACTCATCCAATGATCATCGACATGCAGCCTGTCGGTATCTAATTGATTTGTTGCTCGTTACTTTTAATGCCTTTGCACCTCGGACACTTGCAGGATCCGCATTTGGAGCTCGTTCTTCCACCAGGTCGTCCATAAAGTTACATCACAACCTCCATCACGTCTGTATGAGACGTACCCGGCTGTCCATTAACTAACTGAATGCAAAGCTCTTCATGATGAGATGCTCGGAGCAATCAGCTCAACCCTGATGTTTAACCCCAACCTCCCTGTAACCTCGTGATTCTTACCGTCATAACGTATCCTGACTTCAACCACAGTCTGTTCACATCATCACACAACTGTTAAACATGTTCTTTGGAAAGAGTTCACGGTTGTGTTTCAGTCTTAGACTCCTTGTTGCAAATGAGAAGCTCACGATGGCAAACAGGAAATGATCACCTCTTCATCCATCCACCAACCCAACCAAATCTTCTTCAGCAGAGTGTCTTGTTATGTATCGACGTCAGAGGCAGAGTTCATCTGACATCGACAGTTCTTTGGACGCCTGCTGCACCTCTCGTATCTTCTTCATTGGTATTAAATGAAATCTGAGTGAGACAGCGTCACTATTTGACGAGCTGGAAGCATCATTGTTTGACTTGGAGGGCTGAGAACATATGTTATAGGATATATGTATACTTGTGTGTATTTCATCCATCATCTTCCTCATTTTGCTCTTGTTATTCGGTCCCCCTTCAGTATTGTACACATCAAATCACCTGTGATTACACTCGTCCTGCTCCTACATATTTAACTCTTAAAGTCAGATATCAGCTGAGCAGAGAGAAACTTTCCAGCTTCAGCAGACGAGTGCAAAGACGTTCTTCAAGTGTCGAATATCATCCTGCAGAGTGGAACTCAAATATCCAACTCATGTACCAGTGAGGGAAACAGTTTGTGGTGGATTTACATCATAATATTACATTTAAGTTGCAGATCTGTTCCTCCCTGCAGACTCCGACTGCCCTCCTCCATTCATGTTTTTATTATTTCTAAGACACTTAATATTTGATTTGGTTGAGTGTGATTTAAATGAACTTAATTATAATGAAGCATCATTAATGTAAAGCTGCTTTGAGTACAGTAAGTAGGGATTGACATGAGCCGTGCAGCATCATCTGGAGTGAAAACTGGCACACGACTCCCCAACAACACACCCCGGCACGCGGGGACATCTGTCCGCGGGTGTAATTGGCATTAACCTCTTTAAGCCGAGACGACGTCCTTTTTTTCACACCCGGCACATCTGCACCGCATCATAATGATGAGGAGGCACGATGAAGGTGGGCAGGAGTGGCGTCTTTTTGAGGGAAAATCCTTTTGTGTGCAAAAAAACAACAACTAAATCCACGCTCACCCTCACGGTGCACGAAGGACGCCGCTCTCCAAAGCATCTGGAACAACCGGAATGTGTTAATGTTGATTGAATACGCCGCTATTAGACTAATGTTTGCAGGCCGTATAGGCCTTGATGCCTAATCCAAGATGACAGAATGGAGCGAGAGCGCGGCTTAGCTCTGAATTTATGGATATTAGGGAATAGAAAAGTGATTAGAGTGGCGCGAGACCACTTAGAGAAACATACGCTTCCAGGTCCGGGTGAGATTTCCAATCACACCGTCCACATTATAGCTATTAATGATGCAAGAAGATTACCGGCAGGACCGGAGGGGTTATGAGATTGGTTGGATAGCAGACAATGTGATGCTCAGTTTTTTCTGGATGTTCACTTTCCACAATGACCTCGCCAAAAGCCAAATCTACAAAACTGAAGTATCCACCTGTTCGACCTCCTTAACAAATGTTTACCACATCAATGCAGGATGTTTATTTATAATGCACAACCTGGAGGTCCTCTGAACACACCAAGCAAATACTGTTAATGAGTTAAAACATATTAAACCACATGCATATATGTTTTAAATGATATCTGACTAGTTTCCTGCAAAATCATTTGAAAACCCTTAAATAAAATGTTCTGCTGTCCAGTCAGTTCTACCAAATTCTTGAGCTTCTGTTGTCTTGGTTATTGGGAAGTTTTATAGATGTTGCACGTTGATTTTAGTTTCTGTCCTGTTCTGTGAAATCGTTCAAAGTCAAAGCAGTCAGAAGAGGACTGGATGTGGAGTGTCCAGCTTGTGCGTAAAAGGACGGAGATAAATCCTCCCCTGTGCTTGAGTGACAGGGCTGCCATGGCAACCCGCATCAGCTCCAGGGTGTCCAATCAGGAGTCAGATTCAGGGTCCCTCCCTGACACCCAGGTGAGGTAAAGAGTCAGACTGTGACAGATTTCTGCCAGACTGACTCACAACTCCTCGGCTTCGGGGTTTCTCTCCGTTTTCCAGATGGTGTTCAGGTCGCCGCTCGATTTCTTCTCAGCCTCCCGCCTGCTCCTGCCCCACTTCACGGATGGGCCGCCTGTCGGGGCTCGTTCCCGGTCCCCTGAGGAGCCTCCTGCCTCCTGTCCTCCCCTGGCGCTCCCGGGTTTGTGCTTCTCGGCGGCGCAGATCGCCAGCGTCTGTGAAACTTTAGAGGAGACTGGAGACATCGAGCGGCTGGCCCGCTTCCTCTGGTCACTCCCGGTAACCACAGACGGCCGCGACTCCATCTCTGAGCATGAGTCCGTGCAGCGGGCTCGCGCCGTGGTGGCCTATCACACTGGGAGTTTCCGGGAGCTGTATCACATCCTGGAGACTCACCGCTTTACGCGCGCTTCTCACGGTAAACTGCAGGCCATGTGGCTCGAGGCTCACTACCGGGAGGCAGAGAAACTCAGGGGGCGGCCGCTCGGACCGGTGGACAAATACCGCGTGAGGAAGAAGTTCCCGTTACCGCGGACTATCTGGGACGGAGAGCAGAAGACGCACTGCTTCAAGGAGCGCACGCGGGGGCTGCTCAGAGAGTGGTACCTGCAGGATCCCTACCCGAATCCTGGGAAGAAACGGGAGCTGGCCCACGCCACCGGGCTGACACCGACTCAGGTTGGGAACTGGTTCAAGAACCGGAGACAGAGAGACCGCGCGGCGGCAGCCAAGAACAGGTCAGTGACTTTCACTTGGAGTCGGTCCTGCATGGGAACTTAAACTTAACTAAACTGAAAGAAATTGTTACAGAAGAAAAGAAACTCACATACAAGTACTCCGGGGTGTCACAGCCCTGCAGAATGTCCATTGGAATCTTAATTGATCCCTCTTATTCACTCACTAGTTGAGGCAAATTGTCCTCCACAGGCGGTCAAATCTGTGCGTAAAAGGGACCAGTGATGCGTAAAAGCGCGGAGCCATTCAGCCTGTAGCTTTTTGTTTTCCTTCTGTCAGTCTGACCTGGTCGATCTGTCTTCCAATTTTCTCCCTCTATTGTTTACTTCAGGGTCAGTGTGTGGGTCAACCTGTTGACAAGACGCGCATCACTAAATGCAGATAGCTTATGTCATGTTTGGATTTGCAATCATTCACCTTTAAAATTTCTGATCTTTCTTTTGCATTTTCGTTTAAGAACAATTGTTTTTACAATATATAAGTGCAGTGTTTCTACTGGAGCTTGTAGAATCTGAAATAAAGAATAAACACGAAGACAAGACGCCACGTTTTCTTCTCACAACCTCCAGTTTCCCTCCTGGTTTCAGACTCAGTTGCACCTTCTCACTTTTAAACATGTCTCCTCTTTCCGGTTGTTTCCAGGTTGCAGCACCACAGGATGTGTCCAGACGGTGCGCGTGCACGTAGCGGCGGAGTGTGCAGTCCAGACCTGAGCGCAGAGCGCGCGGATGGAGAAACTCTCCTGTCAGTAACGGACAGTGACTCTGATTTGGAAGTCTGAGATTAATAATCTGCGCGACGGACCCTCAGGAGCCTGTGATGGTCCGTCGCGGATTACCGGGGGAGAAGAGGAGGAACATGTGTGCGGATGAAGGCTGGCTGGAGCTGCAATAAACATTCCTGCATCGCACAGCTTCATTCTGAATATAATCCCAGCTCATCGAGGATGCAGTCTCAGGTTTCATGAAGATTTAGAACTTTTATATTTGTTTTCTGACAATATCTTAGATATTTTTGTTGCCTCTGCTCCTGGTTTTCTACCCTCTGCTGATCACCACGTTGGACAACATCCACAGAAGGAAACCTGCCAGTGAGCGTCTCATTTATTTAAGTTTCACTGAAATGATTCATCATGAAAGAATAGCTGGAG
>CAAKHC010004699.1:0-11001 GCA_901007825.1 Macroramphosus scolopax | reverse complement strand
AAATTTAAGGCTTAAATTATTGCTATATAGTATATCTTTAAGTTATTTATCACAACTACCGTTTGACCCAGATATTACTCTTGTTTTGATGTCTCTCTCTCTCTCTCTCTCTCTCTCTCTCTCTCTCTCTCTCTCTCCCTCTCTCTCTCTCTCTCTCTCTCTCTCTCTCTCTCTCTCTCTCTCTCTCTCTCTCTCTCTCTCTCTCTCTCTCTCTCTCTCTTTCTCTCTCTCTCACAGGACGAGGGCTTAGCTGTCTATGAGATCCTGAGGGACCTGGAGTCGCAGTGTCTGAGCGAGATCTCAGCCATGTTGAGTGGAGAGATACCAGGAGACGAACTGGGGAACCTGTTTTTTGATTGTGTGGACACAGAGATTAAGTTCTACCAATGAGGAGGTGGGAAGCTTTGGTAGATGTGTTTGGTGTATCTGTGGAGAAGTATCTCTGTGTCTCTTCATACTGCAACTCATCAATAGGTTACAGATATTAATCCACATGATTATGATAATACATTCAGCAAGGTTAAGTTATATATGAAGATATCGCCTAATAAATAAGAACTAAAAGTATTCATGCATTTGTAAAAGGGAACAGGCTGTGAAGGTGCAAAGGATTTAAACGTTTGCATCTCATCTTATCTTATCTTATCTCTTATCTTATTATCTATCACAATTTGTTTAAGTTTAAATGCTGAAATCTGAACAGATCTGAACCATGAAATTGTAATTAGTTGTTAAATGGGATTTGAAAAGACTCCTTGTTTTTTTTTGGGAACACCCTTTTGATAATAATGCACAATAGTCTTTTCATAGTCATACAGGAACTGTTTTATATGATGAAAAAGTAGAATGATGAGGAAAGTCTAAGCTTGAAACCTAAAGTGTTTAACTGTCTTCTGTTACAGCGCCCTCAGGTGGTCACTCCTAGAACTACAGAGTGGCTGGACAGGGCACCTGGGGCTAATAAAACCTCCTCCACCTGCGACGCTTGGCCTCCACCTCACAGCTTCACACATCCCTGACACCATTCCATCATTAACACAAACTGAAATGTCCAAATCAAATGCTCATGATTTATCACCCGTAACACCCAGGGAGAAAGTTACTACACCTCATTAGTGAGAATATTGATGTAGACTACACAGGCGCCCATGTAGAGATGTGTTACAATGCACAAATCTTGTAAGTACGGCGTTTATTACAGTTGATAATTTGGTACAAATAAGTGGTTGTCATTTGATGGCTACCTGTAAGAAATATCTAATAAAGAATCTGTATAGTGAGTGTGTTTTAAGTTCTTATGTCACATGAGTAGTGCAGCTGAACGGACGATAACGAGCGGATGGTTCAGATACAAGTGAACTTGGACCGGGTGTGAGGTGGGCCATGTGATAATGTTTTTATCTGTATCTCTGTCTGAAGCATTATGTTCAATTATTTCATTAAGTATTTGAATATTAACTTTAGACACATCTGAGGTGATGCACTGCTTCTGCTCTCCAGGTTATTAAAGAATCAAACACATGCTACCACAGAAAGTTAAGATATGCCAATACAGTATATATATGATTCAATGAGTCTTATTTATTAACAATTCTTGCAACTGGCAGGAGTCTCAATCAGAAAAAGGCCATCAGACAGTAAAAAATATTGCTCACTATAGCTCCCCCGAGACAGTCAATAATAAAATCAAGAGTCTAAAATGGGCAGTTAGCTTGACATGTGCCTCCGATAAGGACAACAGCTTCAGTTGGGTTGGGGTGGTATGTCTGCTTGTATACAATCATTGTGAACTAACTGTAATCCCAGATGATACTTTAATGTTCCAAAAACTTGAAAATTGACTTTAATTGAATGTATTTCGTCAGCAAGTACCACAAAATAGTATTAGTTTTGTTATAAGCAAAATGATAATTTTATTTAAATACATATTTTTGTTTTCAGATAAACTAACACAGTTTGGTGAAACCTTTTGACGAAAGGAAAATGTCTTTAAAATCAACGCTTGAACATGTTTTTTGGAGTGTATGAATTCTTAGCCTTAAAATTGCAGGCAGGTTGTTTTAGGCTTGTGTTGACCTGTTACTCATAAATCAATCTCCAAGAAGTATTTCAACTCCCGTCGAAGGAATTACCAGAACGTTATGTAAAATCATGAGGACTTTAGTAATCCTTTGACATTTCACCTGGCACCACCTGTTTTGTTGATTTTTACAACCTCCTTCGTTTTTCAGCCTCGATGACTCATAATGGAAAGGTGTTCTAAAAGTGTTATCATTAAATATAACAGAATAATTCTTATGTTTGCTTAATGGGATTGTGTAATTCAATCGCAGAGCAGTACAGAAAACAAATTCTTCTTAAGTATTTAGTATTGTTGTTTTTTGTCCTCTCTGATATGAAGCAGTGCCGCTGTAATATTTAGAATGTTACATATCCTGGACATGGTGTGTGATATTGGTCTGTAGGTAACAGCATTGACGATTTATCTGTTTATACATGTGAGATTATGGCCATGACTGCCACTGCAAAGGGGAAAGGACTTTTAAGCCCGAAAGAGTCGTAACAGCATCAGTTTCTGATGTTTTAAAATCTTTCATCTACAGGGGCAGAGCGAATAAATTGTTTGTAATACTAGAATCCTCGTCCAGAATTCACTAAATGCGAATTTTCTGGTTGTTTTGTGCAGATCCCTGCCAGTGTTGGCATTGATGAATAAGTTGGCTGATAAAGTAGCAAAAATGCTTTGAAAAGTGGCAGCTGTCACATTAATCTAAATACTAGTAAGTCTGAACCTTAAGTGGCGATTAAGAGACCAATCAAACAAAGGTGCCAGAATGATGAATATATATCTTTTGAATAAGCCATAAGTAGGGAAAGCAGGGTCTGGAGGATGAAATAGAAATGAGGAGAGGGTTATAAGAACAGTAAGGAAAGGTCATATTGGTCCAAATAATCTGTGTTATTGGAAATCACAATGTCTAAACAAGGAATGGAAGAGCAACATCTATTTTATTTTTTTTTTTCAAGATGTCATGACTGTTGTGCTGATTGTGGTGGGATACAGAATTTTAAATTAGGATGTTGCATAATTGGTCCACTCCAGATCAATGGATGGCGGTAATACAGTCGAAAGATGTTGGCCAACCGCCAATACATTTCGAGGACGAAGAAGAAGACGAAGAAGAAGAAGAAGTGTAGTTCGCACTCCATCCAGGAGAGGGCGATAATTTCCCGGTGGTTCCGATGCGGAGGGAGAGACCCAGCGGGGCGAGGCGCTCAATGAGATTAAAAATAAAATTCTGTTACAAATCTTAGTTCCCTGGATGACAGACAGCGTTCAGCTGGTCCGTTTACCTAAAGTATTGTTGCATAAGGTTAAAAGCCCAACGGAAAAGGTAACGTTAATTCAATTTCAGGCTAAGTCACAAGCTAACGTTAAGTTGTGCTGAGTAGTGATAACTAACTTGTGTCTAACTATCAGTATCTGCGCCCTGCTCAATTAATATATTTAATGTAACACTGCGAGGAGATATCAGGGAAATGTGTCGTTCATAGTTGGAAATAACCGAAACGGAATTTGGTGCGAACCATTAGCATAGCGTTAGCTATGTAGCTAGCTGGTTATTCTCTGTGACTTTCAATCACAAGCTAGCCAGCTAATGGTAAAATACACCAACGTTAAATCTTTCACTACCATTCGCACTGAACTCCAGTCATAGCAATGGTTCATTCAGTGTACGTCGCTTGCACCTGCACGTCGGCACCTGCACGTCGCTTGTTGTTAGTCGAGGACTCCTGCTCTCCATAAAACTGTTTTGTTCTTTTCACGTCTGTCCCTTTCAACATGATAACGGAAACAGTGTCATCCCGGTCCCCACGTTTTATAATTGCATCTATGTGTCATACATTACAGTCTGAATAGTGACTCAGAATGAATGCATGTTTTTGCAATGCTTTTACAGTTAATGAAGAATAACTTCTATTTATTAACAAATCCAGGAGATCATTGAATTACGTTTCTTCCTTGAATCTTTATCTTGTGTTTTTACATCTCATACTTCCTTTTTTTCCGCTGCAGATTCTGCCACTGAGTCAGATGCTGAACCCGTTGAGAGATGATGTACTCAGCTAGGTCTGAGCATGGCCAAAGGCGGCAGTATGGGAATAAAGGCACCAGGCAGTGGGATGACCACAGTGATCGATGGGAAGAAAAACATGAACCGCACAGAGATGTACAGCGGAATTCCTATCATAAACACAGTGGAGATGAACTGAGTAGCACAGATTGGAAGAGCAGGGGTAGAAAGTACAGTGACTCACCTCAGAGGCTTTATAGCGAAGAGTCAATGAACAGAGAGAGGAATAGAAAGAGCCCAATGAGGAGACGCATGTCTTCCCCTGATTGGTGTGTCTCTGAAAAGAAAAGAAGGTTTACCCAAGACACTAAAGATGACCACAGATACAGACGACAGCCAGATGAGAAAATCTACAGGCAATCCCCAGACAGACATGCACCCAGAGATTTGAAACATACATTAACACATGAAGAGGATTTCAAATACAGGAAAACAACTAAAGACTCAAGAAATCGGCATGAAGACGTTGATTATAGGCACCTTCATGATGATTCAAAATACAGGCGATCGACCAGATATGACAAAGATAGACAGGGTCAAGGAGGGAGATGGGGCCATGCACATGACAGGACACTGTCAAAAGATTGCGCTACGAAGGTCAGTCACCACTAACATCATACATGATTTATAGGGTCGCATTAGTTCATTTTTCATGTGGTTTACCTTGTGTGTGTGGTGTTATATCTGTTGATGTAACATTTGTTCTTATTAAACAGAGTTATGCCAAACCTAGAGGGAGGAATGACGGCCCTTCTGCAGCTCAAAAGGTTCATCGTCATAATCGAACTACATTACCATTGGATGGATCTCTTGGACAGGTGGGTTTGGTTCGTAGAGGAGTATTTTCAAACATTGTAAAATACACATTTCACTTACAATTGATGTTGGTAAGTCTTCCACTGAGGGGCTCTAAATGTAGTAATTAGTGGAAATGTCTTACCTAGCTGGAAAACATAATGCAGTCTTGTTAAGCTAATGAAAGGGAGGGAATTACTGAGCTGTCCAGTCATTCATTGCCAAATCAATTGTGTGTTTACAGACACAATCGCGCCCATAGGTTTGATAGATGAGCCTCGTTATTGTCTTTATTGTCAGTATCCACTGGTGGCAGGTGGGAAAACAGGTTGACTGATCTCAAATCTTGTTGTCCCCATGTGATTTCTTTAGTACTGTCATTACATGTTTGAGGAGGTGCACAATACAAATGCAGCCTTTGCAATACCCTGAAACATTAAAAATCCAGCTGGAGAATTTTATTTGGCAATATTATTAGAAATCTCAACAGCTAGCTCCCATAATGTAGCTTTGTAGAGAAAATCAGATCAGCATTAAATCTATATTCTTCTACAAGAATCTCTTTTAATTCAATAAATTCCAAAGCTGTCTTCTTTCACTCGTATTGAAATTGCTGTTGAATATGACGTCTTCGTTAGAGCACTGCAAATTCCTCACAGGTTGTTCCATGTAGTTAAAGCTATCCATCAGTGAAAAAGCACAGCTGAAAGTACTGTAAACTGGTTGCTTCTTTGTGTGTCCCATCAGTCTTTTGAGCATGATGTAACCAATCAAAGGCCTGCTGTTCCTGATGAAAAGAAATCAACCAAGGGTTTCCGGCGTTTTCTGGATGTGCTCAACAAAGGCGTGAATGTTGACATGCTCACCAAGATAGTTACTCAGGCTCCTACCGGAGTGAACATTCAAACACCAGTAAATCATTCGTGGTCTCCCAGTTATGCAGGGGGGCATCAGGAAGGCCCCCTAAATATCAACAAGTGGAGCACTAATGAGCAATGCAGCAGACTGGGCTCTCCACAGCAGCGTCGCAGGTCCGTAAGCCCAAAGGGAAGCTTTTTGTCTGATGAAAAATCTGTGCAGCAGTTTGATGGAGGACCAGGCTGCTTCAGCTCCAACAATAGGTCCAGGTCACCTTCGGTGGTGGAAAAGATATCTCTGACACCTGAAGATGAGAACAAGCGCAGGCAAATGCAGGATGTTTTGCAGGCCATTGGCATGGATTTTGGATTTGAGGAACTGGGCCAAATGTCACATCGGATCCAAGAGCGTCTGTATGGAAAGAAGGATAGCGATTTTAGCAGCAAAGAGAGAGTCACAAGGACAGCTTTCTCTCCAAGACGACAAAGTAGATCCTCGTCATCAAGCAGATCTAGTTTTAACCCTTCAACCCAGGACTATTCTCTGAAAAAGGACTCCTACAATTCTCAGAGCGACACAACAGCGACACGTCAATTACAGGTACATCAAGCTGTTGAATATGGCCACAAGAGCAGCAGTAGTTCTTTACAGGACAGTCAGAATTGTGAAGATCAGAAAAGCACTGCTATGTTTCAAACATTTTCTCCAAATGCATCACACACCACATCAGAATCCTCTAAAACACCTGCAGCACCTACTTATTCTCCAGTGAACTATTCACCACTGCTGTACCCTGCTCTGCCTCCTAACCTGCCCCATGCTGGTCCCGGGCTTGTATTGCCTCGCCTGCCACCCTTCCTCCCTTACCCCTCTGTCTCACCTTTGAACATCATTCCAGCAATACATGCTCAAACCAGGCCCATCCTCCCACAACACACAAGTTCTCACCAGCCAATGTGTTTTTTACTGCCAAATTTAAATCCTCTCCAGCCTCTTTACAACACACAGAAGTCAAAAACCCTGTCGAGACCTCGCTGTTTGCAAGTTATTGAAACAAAACAACCTGGATAAAGAGTGATGCATAGGACATGAAAGCTGACCGATGTTGTGTTCCCCTGGACAATATCAGATGTATCCAGAGAGCAAACCGTTGTAGCCATTGTAACCGCAAATCACAGAAGTTTATTCTATAGGTATAATCAGTAGATAAATGATCAACAGATACCAGTGAGGCTGAAAAATATGAAAGAAGACAAACGATGACATTGCAGTTGACCCAAAGTAAAATACCAAACTATGGAGTTTTCATCTGCGTCTGTTAGTCAGGTTTTCAGTGAGATGATGCAAAAGCTACATGGCTGATTTTCATAAAACTTGGTTTAGGGGTGAGTCATTGGCCGACGACAATCCATTACATCTCTGAACAGACGTAGCAAATGAAATATTTGACAGTTTTTTTTTGTTTTACATTGGACTTGGCAGATGTAAGCACTCTACAAAATTCATTTTTGTGTTTTTTGACAGGTCATGATTTGGCTTGTAATTATGTTTGATTGCAGTTATACGGTACAGGTTGTTGTCCAGATCAAATTTACCACCATAATCCGGCATTGACTCCAAAATGTCGTGGCTGACCTGAGAGAACAAAAAATGCTGTTGTTTCTGTCAGTTGGACACATTTTCTTTCTGTATAAACATGCAGAAAATTATTGTGTAAATATTTTTATTGTATACTGCTAATCAATTAAATGGTTGAAACCTGTTTAATAGTACTGACTTTTCTTTTATGACAATGTTGCTGCATAGAATGATTGGGACTGTCATGCTGCTCATACACTTATCAAAAGCCTGTACACACTACAGAGAGCTGCAATATCAAATGTATATAGTACATCAAATATAAAACTTTGAAGCAGAAAACTCCAAAAACTAAGTACTTACGACAGATAGTTCTATATAGGTGGAATAAACCTTTACAAACAAGGACTGGCACAGAAAGAAGTACTTTCGTAGAATAATGCTTTAAACCTATAATAGCGGTCATCCAATCGCTAGGTGGCGCTGTTGTAAAAGGCCAAGGTCCTAACTGCAGTCCACAGCGGTGACTGGTACTCCAGCCAGTAGGCGGCACTGACAAGCTAACGCCGCGGAAACACTTCACAGCAGGTTTGAGTGTACCGTTGCTAAAGCTATTTTTAACATACAGGGTTGTATTTTACAGCTGCTAAAGCTTATTATGGCTCCGATTTGTTCTTTCAGTCATCAAAACATCGCGCTGCGAACAATTCTTGCCTGAAAATATTTTTTCTGCTCCAGTTCGTTTCATCAACTTAGCTACCAAGCTAAGCTTTTGGCAATTTCCATGTGTGTGATGTCCACAGTTCGACAAATCGGTAATATCATGTTATAATTCCAATGGGTGGAATATGTTAAATGTGTCTGAGTCATTGACCTTCCTGAGACGACATGTAATCTTAAGCTAATATCTGTTTTACTGATGATATTTTGATAAAAACAGGAGGGAGATTGAGGCACATTTTGTTTGCGTATATTAGTAAGTTAACTCCGGAGGTAAACCAACCACATTACTGTCATTTAAGTAAAATCCTGCAACCAACAAGTCTGTAAATTAAACCACAACAATGTCTCAACCTTGTTTCCTCTTCACAGAACATGTACTGACTTCATACACTGGGAGAAAAGACTGGCTAAACAATGAATCTTGATTGGGAAGATGATCTTCGAAGACTGCAAAGAAATCCCCAGAGTTGTGCAAATAACAGCATGGAGATGAATGTGGGCTGGAAGGGACTCCGTCCCGCCTCTCAGAAGTTTTACAGTGAGGCGTCAGAAGTTGAGAAGCCAAAAGAAGAACTACTGGAGATAGCCGAGGTGGATGCAGAGCTGGCAAGAAAGAGGATAGAGCTTAGAGAGATAGAGGAGCGAATAATGCGCAAGAGAGCTTCTATTGCTCTGAAGAAAATTGTACTGATTGAGAAAAATGAACAGCCGCCTACATGCAAGGGTGCAGCTCTGAGAGGCAGGGTGAAGGCAATCTTGCAGCAACGACCTTCTCTCAGCTCTCTGTCACATGTGAGTATGAGATTGCTTGTGGAATAAATTAAGGATCTTAAGATTTGTTTGAGAATATAGACTTAAGATCCTACTTTTGTACTCCAAATGGCAGATTATGTGATTATTAAGTGTTTATAAAATACACAAACTTCTCAGCTTGAAGAGGCCAATTGTTTTCCAGATAATACGGTATACTTTATTGCTTCCTCTTTTGATGCTCTGTTCCAGTCAACCAATGAGAGAGCTAGCCTGAGCAGGGATCCTGTGCTGCCGGATTACCATCCTTTGAAAGTCAGAGTGGGAGCTCTAATGAAGCAGAGATGGAGTAACCCCCCTGAGTTGCCATCAAACAGCCAGGTTCGTAATATATTTACACCTCAACAACGTCTTTTAATAGGTTGTTATCATTGCCCAGCAGGTGGAATACTCCTGTGTTGTTCCATTGCTTGTCAGCAGGCTAAAAGATAATTTAGAGGAATAGACATTGACATTGTAAATTTCTCCGCCGTGAGACAAACAAAGGCTTTCCAATTCTAATACACACTAGATTCCAAAATCTGTCACAGCGCAAGATTTACTTCTATTAAGAACAACTCTCTTTTATCTACACAGTCTCAATGGAATAACGCACAACTAGTTTTCACACCCAAATAAGTCCCTCCATCATTTTATTTCTTTTGCAGTAAATGGAGTATTGAACCATTATTAATCTATTTTGATATCAATATGTTGGTCAATAAGAAACAAGAACGCCAGTCAAGAAATGCAGAATAGAAAAATGTAAAGTCCCCCAAACTCACAACTGTATTCTCCTTTTTGTTCCCTCAGTCGGATGTTTGAGATTCACTGTGCAGAAGAATGTGTTTGTAGTCTGTTTTCACATTTATCTGCTGTGGAAAGTGGAACGTTTCTTGGTGCACAGTAATCATACAGCAAAAACTGTGTCGCAGGTGGTGGTCAGGATATTATACACGTTTAACTCAAGTTGACACATCATTGTAACCCAGTCTGAACACTAAGTAAGACAATGAAGATTTGTAAAGCTGCATAGTGTGTATGAACATTGTGAAGTGTTAACAGCCGGATGTTAACTTTCAGAAGATTATTCAAAGGAGTTCAATGTGTTTGAAATCTGGAAGCTTTTGTAGGAGGTATCAGCAGATAGAGTTTAAATACAAGAATTGGAGGTGAAAAGCTCTGATTGGTGTCTATTCTGGTTGTTGTACATTTTGAAGAATTAGTGTTTTAACAATAAGGGAAATCTCTGTATATCTTCCCTCTGCCAGGTCTCTGATGTCACACCATGTCTTCCTGTTCCAAATGTGACTTCACCAGCCCAGGAGGAGACAAACATCAACAAAGGGTTTCAGCGCTTCCTCAGCTTGCTCAACAATGGAGTCGACTTGGACCTGCTCAGTAGGATTGTCACTGATGACAGTGAGGAACTTCCATCAGATCAGAAGCCCTTAAACATTCAGGCCCCTGCGGTTGAGAGCAAGTCAGGGCCCCGTACAAGCAAGATCCAGGAATTGAACAGTGAAGCCCTGCTGCCAGACAGCAGTGGCGAAAGGAAGACTGACCTGCCACCTCCAGAGAAATCCTGCAGTGAGAGACACTCGCTGCCTGATGACGAGGAGAAGCATGAAAGAGAAGGCCAATGTTCAGGTTCCAGTAGTCGATTCAGGTCTTCACCAACTGTGAAGAAGAAAGAGAAAGTAGAACCAGAAAAAACAAAAGGTGATGAGCAGCGTGAGCAGCTCCAGAACATCCTTAAGACTCTGGGGTTGAGTCTGGAAGTGGAGGAGATGAGCAAACTGACGGACCGGACTCAGGAGAGGCTGTATGGGAAGAAGAATGAAAGCAGACCGATAGCTGACAGCAAAGGGGAGCAGGATATTCGGCAGAGGGACTCTGACAGGCATTACAGAAACTCATCCTCATCATCCTCCTGCTCATCCTCCTCAAGATCGACCCCCAGATGCTCCAGCCCTTCCCACAGTCAGATCTCCCACAGCAGGAGCTCCGGGGATCGCCGAGAACCAGGGACGTCTGAACGTAGCCGCTCAAGAGAGAAAAGCAAAGATGTGCAAACGTGTCAAAATTTCAAGCAAGACGACAGACAAGCACAGAGACCTGT
>CAAKHC010004697.1:0-14060 GCA_901007825.1 Macroramphosus scolopax | reverse complement strand
CCTTTTCCATCTCCTTTCATTTCCTTCATCTTCTGCCCTGCAACCTCTCCCACAACAGCTAACTCCTCCAGCTGTAGCAGCTCTGTGTGTGTGTGTGTGTGTGTGTGTGTGTGTGTGTGTGTGTGAGTGTGTGTGTGTTTGTGTGTGTGTGCGTTTGCGTGTGTGTGTTTGTGTGTAAACGTCTGTCACTAAAAACAGTCCATGTACCCTCTTCAAGGTCCACTTGCTGGTTTTATCTGAAAGCTTTCATGCACATCTCTTCCTCAGTGGAGGGAGTTTGTCCTGTTGTCATGGAGATAGTTTTCCTGTTGTCACATGACTCAGGTATGGATGCCCGGTTGCTCAGTATGTTCTTACTCTACTTTCTATGTTTCAGATGTGGTAACACAAGACGCTAGCTGACCTAAACCTGCAGTAATGATGTTTGTCCTCTGGAGAACCATCATTATCTTTAGCTTCTAATAGGCTGATGATCCTTCCACATGCCGGAGGCTAACTGAGGATACAAGACAAATCGATAGTGCTTTAATGGTCTGTTCACTGCAGGACTTGCCTTCCTGGTCTAAATATAATGTGCAGATGGATGAAAGGAGTGAAGTTGCACTTGTGGTGATGATGCCAATGGATGGTAAATGGATTTATATTGCTTCGTAAACACACACACACACTGCTGGTGAAGGCATCAGGAGTTGTTTTGGTGTTCAACGTCTTGCTCAAGGACACTTTGGAACGGTGTCCGGAGGAGTCAGGGCTCGAACCAGGACCACCAGGAGCCCAGAACTCCGATTTTTATTTTGGTTGCAGTTTTACAGTTTGGAGGTGAGACGATGAGGCCCGGCCTGAATGTCTGGGTACAGCGGGTGGGGGTTCAGGCTGGCGGAGGGGGGGCGAGGCCTCTGCAGCACCCCAGGGTCCTCTTACCATTCAGTGGAGTGCTCATTAGACATGCAAAGCTGCAGCTCTGGAGCTGCCGGGCCTGAATGAGTCGCCTTTGTCCTGTAATTGGAGATGGTTCTGTGGGAGCCACAAAGAGAGCAGGGCCTCCTCACCCGCCTCACCCTCTTACCTTCACCCCCTCTCTGATTCATCCTGTCCTCCCTCTTCTCACCAGTTCTGTTGTGTAACTTGTTGTATGAAAACGCTGCTTCCAGGAAATGATCCGGTTAAAACTTCACCAACAGGTAAGTCCAGGTTCTAACATGAAACACCTGGAACATCTGGCACCACCATCTTGGACACAAACAGGAAGAAGACAGATGCCATCCACGGCAGCCATCTTTGTTTGGGTCAGGAGATGACAGAGCTGAAGCTGGTAAAGAAGCAGCAGCATTTAGACTGTAATTCTTGTCTTTTCGCCGTTATTTGACAGCTGAGAGCAGAAACACGACATGCAACAAACAGTTCAACAGGTTTGGAAAGTGATGATGACACGACAGGAACAAACTGAAAACCAAAGATGATGCATCATTTTCACACAACATTCACTCTCCCTCACAATAAGTTCGTAGTACTTTTTGTGTTCTCTCACAGTTTTACGAGCCTCTATGTTGCTTCCATCAGTTGTGTGTTCTCTCGCCTTTAGAAAGAGCTGACAGAAAGTCTTATCACAACCTGTCAATTATTGATAGGAGAGATGTGTTGCCATTAAATCCAAGATTTTAACATTCATTTCCACAGCGGTTATGATGGTTTGTTGTTCCCTTCTGCTGTAACGGATCAACCTCTCGATGTTTTAGCTTCAACAGGAAATTAAACTTCCTTGAACGTTCCTGTATTAGCTGGGCTGCTTGCAATATGAAGACGACATTAAACATGTCATGACCACAGTCATCATAACAGCCACATTAATGTTACTGACAGAAGCAGTAATATGAGTAGTTCACATGTAGTTCACGTTGGTGCGGTGGATGGAGCAGCAAACACTTTGCAGACAAGAGTTGTATTTCTTGTTTTGTTCTCTACCAACTCCTCAGATCACAGCAGCACTGTGTGCATATATATATATATATATATATACTGTAAATATGCACATGTGTGTCTGTGTGTGTGTGTGTGTGTGTGTGTTTTCAGTGAGCAAATTTCAGTGAGCAATGCTGATATTTTGACAACATGGAGGACGATGGCGGATAAATTAAGACGATATAATGTTGCTGTTTTCTTTGCATAATAAAAGATACAACAATTTGATATCACAAAGTTGCTGAACGTATAATTTAATATTTATTGAAATTAATGTTATTGCCTTCATCGTATCTCTTTGATTGTAATGTAATTGTACACAGATAATCCAAATCTAAAGGTATGAATGAAAAACTATGTTTTAGTGCGTTTAACAGTATTTATCTGCAGACAGCAGCTTCTCCTTGTTTCCCAGGGAGAATTAAATCTTGTAAACTTACATGAATTCAGTTTAAAAATTCAATGACACTAAAGAGTTCAGACATTTCTTGTCAATTGGCCTGTTGGGTGCAGATTCTGATTCTAATATAATGCCAATAATCAGGTTGGTCCACAGTGGACAGTGGGGGTCACATCCAACATACAGAGATAAAACCTGACTCTACTGTGAAGGCACAGGCAGGTGTTCTTCTGTCATCTGAAGTACAAATAAAGAGTTCAGCAACATGAATGTGTGGCAACCACGTGATTGTGAGGAGATGAAATGTTGATACAAACAGTTTTGTCCATGTTATCTGTCTAATCCTGTTGGTGTCTGAGTCCAGCAGCGACAATCTGACCTTCAGTTTGACTCAGGGACCTCACACAGCTCACCTGTCTGAAGGCTGCTGTGTGTGTGTGTGTGTGTCTGCTCCTTTTGCACAGAGACAAAGTATAAAATATGATAATGGAACATTTTAAATGAACGGAAGAAGATGCCACACAAACTCAGAGGAACACGAGTGTTAGGTTGTGAACAAACAGGATGAATGTGAACTGAAGCTTTGAATGTTTCAAAGTTTAACTCTACAAATGTATCCGCATCATGACGGATCCTGTTTGGAACCAAAACCAGGGCTGGTCCAGTTCTCTGGAACCAGGATGTGATGTTCACGCGCTCAGAATCAGGATCAGAGTCGTTATGTGAAGAGAAACAGTTAACAGAGACGGGGAGTCGATTCTCTGGATGACTGAAGCCGAACAAACCCTGAACCACAACACAAAAGACCACAACCCTCCCCTCCTCCTCGAGAGGAACCCATTATGTAACCCACCAACCATCCCAGTCATTAACTGGTTCCCAGTTAAAAGAGTGAGGAGGGGGGTCATGTGGTCCAGTGAGGCTTGTTTACCACAACAAGGGGCAAACGAGGGAGAAATAGACTGTGAAGAGAGAGGGAGAAGTTTTTCCCACCACTTCATTCACAACTCAACTGCTTTCACACGTTGTCGCCATGGAAACGAATGGTCGAGAGACAGAGACTTCATCTCAAACATCTCAGTTAACCCTGTGTTCAGGGCCGCTACACCACCAAAAGTATGTGGACAGCTGAGCCTTCTGGCTACCGAAAAGATGGTGGAGCTCTGCACAGTCACATGACTTCCAGGCAGATGTGGCGCCCAGTGATGCAACACACACTTGTTGCAGCTAGTCAGAAGCATTATGAACCACTGGTCATGCAGCATTCAATAATTCATTTTCCGGGAATCTTTGCATGGAGTTTTAGATCGTCTTAATGGGATGGCAGATGGCCTTTTCAAAAGATTTAATCCAAATTTTAAAAGTGATTTATACTTTATTTATTCAATGTTTACTCTCCAGGCTCTCATAATGTGTTTACTGTTTTCACAAGCTGATGGGATGTCAGTGTTCACGACTTGTTTCTGCTAGAAACATCTACTGGTGCAGGTTGAAGATACATATAACCAGCCTCCATTCACAAACTTTGTATTTAAGATTTGTTTTTCCTTTTTAATCAGTTTCCTATGAATTGGTAAACGCATGTCTAATTCTGTATGAAACGTCAAACGAATCTCATCAGTTCGGCATACATAAAAATACGCCATGCACTTAGGTTTTTGGTGTTTTTTCCGAATTTGCTGGTCTTAATTCATTCGCAGCGAGTTGAGAGAAAAATGTACTTAAGTTAGAAATCTATCAAAGCCTGTAACTAAGTGGTCCGTTACATATAAGCCGAACTAAAGTTTACATTATATTTTCTCAGATGGATATTATTTTTTTATATCTAGTCTGATATCCGGCTCTCCTCAGAAGTGAGACATTATTAAATACTGTATTGTTTAATGGAGTTTGGTGTCCAGGCGAAACTTCGACGTATTGCGGCTGCAGCTGTCGTGAAATATACACGTTTTACGGCAAACCGTATTCTAGTTTACTCATACACCCCGCATGTGAGTGTAGAAAGTAGTGCGTTTATAATCAATTTTGGGGGTTTTTAAGACGTGAACGTGTAGTTTTGGGTAATTTTAGAGATACTTCATTGGGTCACCGACTGCGAGCAGAGAGTCAAGCCGGGCAGGATGCTCTATCTTATCGGCCTGGGGCTGGGAGACGCTGCAGACATCACGGTAAAGGGTCTGCAGGCGGTGAAGAGCTGCTCCAGAGTTTACCTGGAGGCCTACACCTCCATCCTCACAGTGGGAAAGGAGGCACTGGTGAGTCAGGACAGACATTAACACCGTAACACCTCTCATTTCATGTCATCATTTGTCATTTCATGTCATCGCCGTTGACTTTCTACAGCTGCTGTCAGTCTGCTGATGTTACTCAGATGTCACTTAAGTTTATTACCTTACGCAAGGAACGAAGAATACAACTAAAGTAATAAATAAGTACAATAGAATAAAAAGACAGATTAGAAGAATAGTTCAGATATTTTTAATGTAAAATCCTGATGGTAAAAAGAAAATGAATACTTTTCGAATGAAATTTGTATATCAAGTTTGCAATAAAAATGAATCCGCAAATCTACATCTAAAATACATATAATTATATATAGAGTACTATAAGGTAGCCGCATCTGCATACCATATATATGGTTGACTCAAAGTTAGCATTAGCAATAAGCTTCATTAGCAATATATTAGTTTATTAAGTTGTGTATCAAATATGCAATCAGCCGGGTTAGTAGCTTTTTATTTATATATGTATACATAGTATGTTATAGCAAAATACAAAGGGATTCACAGATTACAACAAACAGCAAGAGTGAAAAGTGATCTCAGTAAAATTATGAATAGTACAGAATAAACAAGTGATTAATTAGCAACAGTAAAAACTTAACGCTAAGCCTTCAGCTTGGATTTAAAAGTGCTAAGCGTTGTTCATTTAAGTGTATTAGCTTGACTACAAGTGTGTTGGCTAGACTAGAAGTGTGTTAGCTTCACTAGAAGTGCTTTAACTTTACTATAAGTGTGTTAGCTTGTTTAACAGTGCATCAGCTGCGTCGACACTGTGCTAACAGAGATGCTCTGTCTTCAGGAGGAGTATTATGGGAAGGAACTTGTCCTGGCTGACAGAGATCTGGTGGAGCAGGGAGCTGATGAGATCCTGAAGGATGCTAAGGTCACAGACGTGGCATTCCTGGTGGTTGGAGACCCATTCGGGTGAGTGGTCCCGAGCAGCTTGTATTGACTCCTGCGAGTCGGCATATGGATTGTTCTGGAAAGCAGCAGTTTGATGCGACCACAGAGTTTCTGTCAGAGCAGCTCGGACTTCACATCAGCAGATTTCTCCCCAAACCACCAGATTCCTCTGCCGGTTAATGATAGACTGCAGAGCTCGCGGTTTGAAACATCAGAATGCTTGCTAACATTCGTCCATCTCAGTTCACATCAAACTATAAGCTGTGTCTTTTTTATTGTCCCACCACAGTGTAAAATTATTTCCTTTCATGGTTGTGCTCTGATCAGCACTCTTCATCTCAGTGAGACTGTGACATCACAAAAAGACCCTTGAAAGTAGAACTCACTGCGGCATCTCAGGTTGAAATGCTTTTTTAGAGAATAAATAAATTCAGTTTACTGTCAGTTTACAAAACACGAACATGCTCATGAAAGATAAGATTCAAATTATTTGAATTTGACAAATGTCATTTAATCACATCTCTATTGACAAACCATAAAAAGCATGAAAACTGATCAGTAACTCTTCCTGCAGAGCCACCACCCACAGTGACCTGGTCCTGAGAGCAGTGCAGGCTGGAATACCGTACCGAGTCATCCACAACGCCTCCGTCATGAACGCAGTGGGCTGCTGCGGGCTGCAGGTAGGTCACATGACACACTGTGCTCATCAGTAATTGAAATCAATGAAGAAAAAGTGAAATGTGTTTGTTTTTTTTTCACTTTCTGATCCTCTCTTGTCTGAGAGTATATCTAATCGAGGTAAATAATTTCTTATATCCCCATTTGCACAAAGACAAACTTTCCGCTTGAGCTGAATCATTATTTGTCGTCCCATCTGCTGCAGCTCCTCATTACTCTGACCTCATCAATAACTCACCTGTCAGTTCAGCCAATCAGGGAGCTGGATCCAGCTGTCAACACACACACACACACACACACACACACACACACAGACATACACTCACACAGAGCGAGCAGCGTCTCCACTGGGAGGTAGTTAATATGCTAATGATGGGATATGCTAATGAGCAGAGTTTCATCCACTGGGAGTCAACCCCATCAGGCCCTGCTGTCGTTCTTTTTTCTGGACGTTTCGTCTACTCGTCATGTGACTACAACACATGAACAGATGGACACTTATCTTCCTGTTTTGAGCGTTCATTGATTAGAATTATTCCTAATAACTGAACACTGATGAAGAAGGCGGATTTACTTATTAGGGTCACAGGGGGATGAGACGGTCTCTCCTCAGCTTTTTAATGAGCGTCATTAGATCTTCTGTCAAATGATTCTTTCAGTTTCTCCAGAAAAAGAAACGTCCATACGTTGGACTACACATGTCGACAACACTGCACAACTGGACTACATACATCGACTACTCTACACATTTGGACTACACACCTCTACTACACTACACATCTGTATTTATATTTGTTTTTGAATCACAAGGTTTTGACTAGACATTGTTTGTGTGTCATTCAGCAGCTTCACTTGTGTCTTCATTTTCTCCATAACACGCAGCTAATGCGACCGCTTATGTGTGTGTATGTGTGTATGTGTGTGTGTGCGTGTGTGCGCGTGTGTGTCACAGCTCTATAGCTTCGGGGAAACGGTATCTCTGGTGTTCTGGACGGAGACGTGGAGACCTGAGAGCTTCTACGAAAAAATTTGTAAAAACAGATCAGCAGGTCTGCACACGCTCTGTCTGCTGGGTGAGAGACACACACACAAACAGACTATAACTATTGAACTCTTCCTTTAATACGCTGCTGGCAGGTTAGTTGGTATGAGGATGAAAGTAGAGCGTTCAGGGTGCCACCAGGTTTCTGTTTATTCAAGACCAGACCACCATCAATCAGCATTAGACCCCCCCAGGGACCACAGGGGCCCCCAGGGAACACAGGGGCCCCACTCTGCAGAATAACCCCACTGCTGGCTGTATAATCAGATGTATGAGTGTGTGTTATTCCAAATGTTGTGGGGACATAAATCTGTGTACAAGTCACAATGTGGGGACTCGCCTCCCTTTCAAGGTACAAAAAGCCAAAGTCCCCTCGACGTAAATATTAGTGTGAAGACGTGTCTTAAGGTGAAGGTTAGGTTAAGGTTAGACTAAGGTTAGATTAAGTCTGCAGGAAATGAATGTAAATCAAGTTAATGTTAAGTCCGCTGTAGTGATGGAAACACAAATGTGTGTGACAGCTGGTCTCATCTGTGTTGTTCATATTCATTACTGCAAATAAAAGACTAACACACACACACACACACACACGGTTTGAGAAGTCGCGTCTGGATTTCAATCACTGAGCAGCAGCTGATGTTTAACATCCAGACGGGATGAAAGTCTGCCTGCTAACACCAGAATGCTGTTCCCAATGTGGAAACGGGTCCACATTTGGACCCGCTTGTCTTTCAGTTAATCGATGCTTGCACGTTCTCCTGACAATTTGGTATCAAAGAACATTGACACACTAACTTGCACATCCGAGTCACCTGCAGCCTTTTCACTTCTGTTTTTTCACCATGTTGAGAGTTGATACAACAGTTGAAAGCATGTGATCACACAGAAAACAAAGAATTGATGAAGGATCTGCCCGATGAGCAGAATCTATAACAGTCCTGGTATCAACATCATAGACTCGGCTCAGCGAGTGCATGAGTGCAGGCAAGAGACCACATGGATCTGATCGTTCTCGTTCATGTCACATGACTCGGTATGATTCTGTATGTGATCTAGGACCACATGGCAATGACTCAGGTCCGTAGTGAACAGATCAGATTTGACCAGATCAGACACAGCCGAAGCATCAGAACTGAGTCCCATCAGCTACAAACTGAATCAGATTGTTTGTGTGTTTTGTGTTTGACAGATATTAAAGTCAAAGAGCAGTCCATCGAGAACATGATGAGGTAAGATCCAGTTCAGAACCTCGTCCACATCCAGATGCCGGTCCAGGCGCATATCCAGAATTTGGTTCTCCCGACCCGAGATCTGGTTGAGATCCAAAACACTGTTCAGAACCAGAGATCTAGGCCAGATTCAGCAACTGGTCTGAGTCTCCTGAACATGGTTCCAGAACTGGACCAGAACCTTATTCCAGAACTGTAGCAGGACAAACAGGCCCGGGTCCAGAACTTGGTCCGGGACCTGGTCCAGTCCTTAGCTCAGGTCATGTCATATGTTCAGCTGCTCAGCTGGTTTTGGCAGTTTGGATGATGATGTCATGCTGATGTCATCACCAGCGGTGTGTTTAATGATCTGAGGTGAACCTCAGTGAGCGTATGCGGTGACGGCAGGATGAGCTCACACAAGCATTTCCCTCTGAACCACCAACAGCTGTGAGCCGACGACCTTTGACCTCAGAGGTTGAACTGCGGGTTGAGGACCCTGACAGACGGCAGCGACTTGCCTGGAGCCTGTTGATACTTAAGATCATTTGAAATGAAAGAGATAAATTATTTTACTTCAGTGTTTTACTTTGAGCTATCAACCATTGAATTACTTTTCATAGATCATCAGCAGGAAGTAAAACCTCCACAGTTGATGTTTGTATGATTTCAGAGGGAAGAAGATCTACGAGCCGCCTCGCTTCATGACGGTGCAGCAGGCTGCCGATCAGCTGATTCAGATCATCCAGAGGAGGCGGGAGCAGGGGGAAGAGTTGGGTGAGTGACAATTGATAAGCTCTGCTCTGATTGGCTGCACACAATCTGAGCATCTTGACAGAGTTCACGTTGAATTGAATTTGAAATTGTCCAAAAGAGATCTCAGTCTGCCAAAGGTTTATAAAAACTCCTAGAAGCGTCAAGCCAAAAACAAACGTCATGCAGCAGCTGTCAGATCAGTTTTCTCCATCTTCAGGCTTGACCGAGGACACGGTGTGTGTTGGCGTGGCCCGGCTCGGCGCAGACGACCAGAAAATCTGCACGGCCACGTTACGTCAGCTGGTGTCATGTGACCTCGGCGCTCCTCTCCATTCACTGGTCATCACCGGGCAACTCCACCCGCTGGAGATCGAAATGCTGCGGCTGAGCGCAGAACCTAACGCACTGGAGCACTTGAGCATGATTGACAGCTCCACCTACAGCTCGTGACGCACACACAAGCTGCTGGACGATCATTACCTGATCTTCTGACTCATAATTGTGTGTTTGGATGAAAGTGGAAAAGTCAGTTCGGTCCGATGACTTCAGTTCCAGAGTTGGATCTGGTTTCACGTTATCAGACATGTTAGAACTATGTAGTTCTGGCAGTTAAAAAGGTTTGTTGACTCAAATTAGAAGATAATCTCTGAACTGGTTTTTGTCCTTTTCAGCGCATTTTTCATCTTTTTGAGAGGAAGCGAATTCATATTCACACAATTGGTAGGAATTCAATTACCAATTGTAACATCAGTTGTCATCTTTAGCTAGATTTCATTGACTCTGATTGGCTTTGTCTTCATAGCCACAGCAGCAGATGATCATGGATATTGTAGTGTGTGAAGCTGTGAAAAACTTAACCGAAACATACAGGACGGTCACATGATCCAGGAAATCGATCTGATCACACTCAATGTTTCCTGACTGTTTTAATTTGGAATAAAGTGACTTCTGATTCTTTCACAGTTCTGATTCTTTGATTTTATACAACAATTCTGTTATCAAACTCACATACCCGGCTGGCATCATCAATAGACATGATCAATATTCACCTCAGAGAAACAGTATCATTTATTACAGTTGAAAAAAGACCGACACCCACCGGCTGGTCACATGGGTTGTCATGTAAAAACAGTGTTATCTCACACACGCACCATGGACCAATCAGCAGGCAGCAGTCTGGTCCCAGCAGTGATGTCAGAGGGGCGTGGAAGGGTCCGGAGCACAGATCGTCTCTGATTAATGATGAAGGCACTTACCCAGAATGCTTTGCTCCAATACTACAAGGTGCAGAAAGGGGATGGGGGGTTTAGGTCCTTCTGAGGCCGTACGCAGACATGGACGGGTTAAAAAAAAACAGGGGGAGGGGCTGTATGAGTTCATTACAATTCTCAGTGTGCCCCGTCCCCCCCAGTCTGTCCTTCTATGACCCCGAGGTCAGAGGTCACTGCAGCAGCCAAAAAGAAATTGGTCCCAGAGTCCGGAGGAGGGGCTTCTACATGGCGGCTTTTTCGATCTGAACGTACAGCTGCCGAATTCCCGCCTGCAAAGCGATGCCATGTTATTAATGCAAATACTACAACTACTGCAAATACTACACACTTCCACTGCACTTTAGTCACGTTCGCAGTAGGTTCCGGTACCTGTATGACGATGTGTAAGGTTGTGGTGTGTTCAGGTGACTCAAACTGGTTCATGAATCTTGGATCACTCAGATCCAGAACCTGGTTCTGAAACCAGGTTGTGGATTGATTGATCTTGATTCCGGACCAGAACCAGAAATTTTCTGTAGGCCCAGAACCAGAACTTGTTTCCAGGACCAGTACTTAGTTCCGGACCACTGTTCTGATTGATTGATATTGATCCCAGACCGGAACCCGATCATGGCCCAGGACCAGAACTGTGTTCCAGATCCAGGGCGTGGTTCAGAACCAGCAACCTTTGCGGTGTGTTCAGGTACCTGTGTGAAAATGTTGTGTGTCTGGCTGAGGATCCAGCGAGTGTCGGCGTCAGGGGCAACCAGCAGCTTCAGGGTTCCAATGTAGACGTCAGTACACAGAGTCCAGAAGTGAGGCTCCTGCAGGTTGTAAACCCCCTGCAGCTGCTGCACCTGAACACAACACGGGAAAAAATCAATCTGTTGTCTGGTGATAACGTATGCCTGGACAGGTGTGGTCTGGGCATGGCTTGTACTCACCCTCTGGTAGCATTCTGGAAGAGCCTGGTCCAGTGAGGGAGGCGTCCTCTGCATCAGGATCCCGATGGATTCTTTCAACAACGGCACGACACTGAGGATCAGAGAGGTCGTACTGAGCATGTGTGAACCCTTACAGCCAATAATAGTGTCTGCCTCCAAGACTCCACCCCTCACTGACATCACAAGAATTCCAATATACTACAACTACACAACCTAACTAACATCCATCATCCTAACTGATAAAATGCTTTTGGTTTGGTCAAAAGGGGTTTGGTGAGAGAGTCACTCGCAGGCCTGAGATCAATGTGATCGATGAACAGATTTCTAACTGGAATTCATTAACAGACGTTTACTCTCCTTAGATCAGGAGAAGAATCGGACAGCTTAGTCCCTGGGGTTTGGTGAGAGTCGTCCTCTGAGACCTGACGTCATGGTGAAGAAGCTGCAGATCTGTTCCTCGTGTTTTCGCCTCCAGCTGCAGTAACATGATGCCTGTAAAGGCCTCTCGGCTGACCACAGCTCCACTCTGCTCTTCGCCCTGCTGACTGTTTAAAATCTGCAGCTGCGTTCTCTTCCAGCCTATCGAACCACATCAGCACACTATCTCCGGGGCTTCTGGAAAATCTCACCACTGAGTTTACATCCAGAGCACCAGCATCATCAGCAGGCTGGACTCCAGAGTTATTTCCAGTTCCATACCGGTGGTTTTGGCACATTGTTTCCCATTAATGACTAATTGCACATTCTTTACATTAGCGGCGAGTATTTTCCAAAGTTTCCACCAGGCCTTCCAGGCAGACGAATCATTTTTGTGTGGAGACGTCATTCGTCAGTGTTTAGTAAGATTCTGGTCAAAGTTGTGTTTTGATCTTGCGGTGATGCAGCTGAGGCGGCAGATGTTCTGCTGATGGCGTGTCGACTTTGTATCGTCAGAAACAAATTCACATCATTTCACTTGTGATTGGTTGTCAGGAGGTTTCAGGTTGTTGTAGATCTTGTGGAGGCCCTGAGGGTGTTCAGACCTTCATGTACTTCTGAACACAGACTTGTTTCTAACCATCACCGAAGAGGTTCCAGTTGAAAAGGCTGTGCTCGTTGTGTGTGAACATCACATCATCAATTTCAGAAGAAAATGACGACATGACCAGTTTGTGTGTGCGTGTTTGTGACATGTGTCACCTGACTCCGATGAGGAGGGCGATCAGCATGGAGCAGACGGGGTCGGCGATCATCAGATCGTAGTTCTGCATCAGCAGAGCAGAGATGATGACGCCGATGCTGCCCAGCGTGTCAGCGATGATGTGCAGCAGGACGCCTGAAACACACACACGTATATTTTACATTTGATGCTGATTGTAGAAACAATAAAAGGAAATAAATATATTCCAGATTACCCGGAAAATTGAATTTTATAATAACGTTAGTTGATGAAGTTCTGTTGAAACTCAGTTGCAGTGAATCTTCATGTTGGACTCAATAATTATCTTTAGGATGAATCATCTCCACATTAACAGAGCAGGGAGATGCTAGACAACACCAGGGTGAGTGTGAGTGTGATGCTATCAGATGGTGTGTGTGCGCCCCCTGCTGGCCTTCCTTCCTCTGCTCAGCTGCATGTTGATCTGTTTCAGTGTATTTTCAGTAGGGCTGTCAATCGATCAAAATATTTAACTCGATTAATAGCATGCTTGGATAGAGTTAATTATGAGTTCATCGTATTATTGATCGCATATTTTATCCATTCTAAATCTACCTTTAAACAGACCTTTTTCAACTTTTTAATACTCTTCAATCAACATGGGAGTAGACAAATGCTTGCTTTATGCAAATGCATGTTTATTATCTTATTGGAACCATGACAAATACTGTACTGTTCTTCAAGTAAAATAAATTCTTCAAGTAAAATAAATGCTGAAATCATAAACTCAAGGCCAACAAATAAATAACAGATGGCCATATTGATTTACTTCAGTAACTGTAACATTACACAGTAATGATTACTAATACAACGTAGTGTGTTCAACTTTACACTTAGACTATTCATCTCCATTTTTGTTTAGCCATTAACACAAAAGGACTCTAATGCATTGCATTTGCATCAAATTCAAAACAAACAGTGCGATGCACAAAATAAAGGACTCAAATGATATAGTGCAGTTAGGCTACAGCCTGTAAACAGCTCTTCTGTTGTATTCAGCAGCTTTTTGTACAGTCGTTGGATGCGATGCGTATTATTCCACACAGACCCTCGTCCTCCACGATGTTCATCGGCCTGCGAGCTGTCGCCCCATTCGGCGACCGCTGTTGTAAGTTTGCGGCTTGTAGATTTGTCCAGCTGTCTCCTCGGCAAACTGTCCACCGTGGCTTGCTTTAAGCAGGAGGGGGCGTAGGGCTCTCTGCATCAGCTGTGTGCTTGGCCGACAAGTGGTATTTGAGACTGGACGTACTCCGGTGGGAACTAAGTTCGCATCGACAGTAAATACAAATTACTTTAGTCCTGTCGAGAGAACCATCGGGCAGCTGAAGCTGAACTTACCATTCAAAATAGTATCTTTTTTATCCATTTTACTGCCCACAGGGTTTGTTTATGTGCGGCATCGACGGCAGTGCATTACTTCCTGATTCCCCAAACTAC